>CM070494.1:38312209-38374491 GCA_036324585.1 Champsocephalus esox
CTTCCTGTCTGTAGTCCATTCCGCGGTCCTGTTAGTGTTTCACTTCCTGTCTGTAGTCCATTCCGCGGTCCTGTTGGTGTTTACTTCCTGTCTGTAGTCCATTCCGTGGTCCTGTTAGTGTTTACTTCCTGTCTATAGTCCATACCGTGGTCCTGTTAGTGTTTACTTCCTGTCTGTAGTCCATTCCGTGGTCCTGTTAGTGTTTACTTCCTGTCTGTAGTCCATTCCGTGGTCCTGTTAGTGTTTACTTCCTGTCTGTAGTCCATTCCGTGGTCCTGTTAGTGTTTACTTCCTGTCTGTAGTCCATACCGTGTTCCTGTTAGTGTTTACTTCTTCTCTGTCTATACCAGGGGCGGACTGGCCATCAGGACGTTCGGGACGAATCCCGATGGGCCGGTACTGAAGTGGGCCGATCGGACGATGTGGGCCGGTCGGATAAGTCACTGGCGTATAAAAGTCATATAAAAGTAGTGTAACTCATTACATTTCAGAGACAGTAATATTCTAATGTAACTTATTACTTAAAAGAGACAGTAATAAGTAATATATTGTAGTGCCGAGAGATGAGAGTCGGAGGCGGTGCATCGAAGGTGCAAAGTTTACTTTATTGAGCGACAGAAAAGCACATGTTGCTGGCTTGAAGACCGGGAAGAGAAGGGGAGAAGAGAAAGGAGGGCACACGGTAGGTATACAGTAGGTACAGTCAACATACGTGTCCGTGCGGAAACAATACCCCCAACCCGTAGTTCCATGAATGAATTATGTAACATGAGTGATCACTGCACAAGCCCCCCCAGAATTCAACCATGGACACAATCCTTGCATCCGGAGGAAGCACTACAGGGGCAGAGGAGGGCGGGGCCGCAGGCGAGGGCCGGGCCATGGAACGGGCCGTCGGAAGGAGGCCGCAGGAGCGGGCAGGGGGGCCCCAACGAGGGCGAGGGCATCCCCACCGGGGGGTTGGGGGACAGGCCATGGAACGGGCCGCCGTAAGGGAGCCGTTGTGGCGGAAGACAACATCCGCCAGCCGTAGAAAGCTGGGTCGCTCTGCCGCGACGGGCGTGAATATCCCGGTGGTCCCCAGCAGGGAGGAGCGCAGCCCGGCCGCAGGCGAGCGCGCAGCGGCGGCGGGCACAAAATCCTCGGGAGGAAGGAGCGGCATCCCCGGGAGGAAAGAGCCGTGGACAGGGGAGAGGCGAGACGGGGTCCAGAAGTGCGCCACCCAGGCGCAGATGACAGCGTGGGCGACGTCCGAAGCCGCCGTCGAGGCGACCCATGAGCCGTGGTTAGAGGAGAGGCCAGGCAGGGTCCGGGAGTGCGCCACCCACGGGCCGAGGAAGGCGTGGGCGACGTCCGAAGCTGTCGAGGCGAGACAGGGTCCAGAAGTGCGCCACGCAAGCGGCGATGAAAACGTGGGCGACGTCCGAAACCGCCGTCGAGGCGATGAAAAAGCGAGAGTGTCCACACGAGGCACCGTAAAAAGCTCAAAAGGGTCGTCCTGTCCAAGATCAAAAACAGGTGGGCAAAATTGTGAGGTCAACCAGGCTTGGTCGAACCTCCTCTCCGGCACCACCAAAAAGAGTTAACAGTCAGATGTTAACATATGGAAGCAGTCAGTCGTTATCTGCTAGCTGTTAGCTGTCGTCGATAGCTGTTAGTAGCTGCTAGCCGTTAGCTGTCGTCGTTAGCTGGTAGCTGTTAGCTGTCGTTGTTAGCTGTTAGCCATCTGTAGCTGCTAGCCGTTAGCTGTCGTGGTTAGCTGTTAGCTGTAAGTCGGTAGCCGTCAGTCGATGTCGTCGGCCCCGGGGCCTCTGCTAGGCGGCGTGCCTCCACCAGGGAAGGTGTCACTGCGTGTAGTGGCCAGCAGGGTTGCCAACTGTGGGTACCTGGCTGGAGTGAGATTTTGATATCATGGGTTTAATTACACATATGCGCACTAAATTACTGCTATCATGTCAGCAGCGGGACCTTAGCATATATATAGGATATATATACAATATATACAAATACACAATATTGGACACAGACTATAAAGGGCACACAGTTTTCATTCACTAATGAAAGTAAAACACATGTTTGTTTCCACTGATTTATTGTGTGCCTGTCGCGATAAGAAATACATTGACTTATCGTATGATAAATAAAAATGAACTCGATACATTTCCATTTACATGAGGATGTGACTAGCAGTTTGAAAGGATGTACTTGAATAATTATAATATATTATCATTATGTCAGTGGTCTAAAATGGTCATACAACGGTGCCGACAATATTATCGTTTATCGCAATAATTTCCGGGAAAATGTATCCAACAAAATTAATTACCGTGAGAGGCCTATACATGACACACACACACACCACACACACACACACACACACACACACACACACACACACACACTGTTACAGCCGTTGCTACCTTGTACCTTGTACCTTTAACGTTGTGCCAATGTAAATGAGCTGTGCAGTTCCCCTGCTGTCATTGGCCGTCCCGAGCTCGCAACATATGCGGTGATTGGACGGATGTCACCCAATCCCCGCCGGCTTCTGCCACGTCATCCGGGGGAGGAGTACAAAGGCCGGGCACGGACATCATTCGGGAGGCTCTGTATTTTGTAACAGATGCCTCAAACCCCTCCTTGTGACAAAGCCTTCCTTCTGCGAATTCTGAGAGTATGTAGCCGTGTGCATTGTGTATTAGCTACACTGATTAGCAGTGTCTTTAGTAGGGTATCGGGGCGAGCACACTGAGTAGCAGTGTGTCGTCGGGTTCTGTGTTAGAGTAGGGTTTGTGTGTGTATACTGCTTAGATCCAGGTTGAGTAGCACCTGTAGACCAGCATTCCTGGGTGTGTATACTGCGTAGATCCAGGTTGAGTAGCACCTGTAGACCAGCATTCCTGGGTGTGTATACTGCGTAGATCCAGGTGATTAGCACCTGTAGACCCGCACCAGCTGTGTGTTTCCACAGTCCCATTTTGTTTATTGTTTGTTTCCACTTTAGAAGTGAGATTTCCTTTCCTTTTGTGCAGCGGGGCAACTCTCTTTTGGAGACCCCTTTTGTTGTGCGATAGTGACAGATTTACCCGTTGTTGGGCCAATCTGTGTATGAACATCATTTCACGTAGTTTCAGTTATAAATAAAACCACCGGTAACATCTATACCAAATCCAATCTGGTCGTGTCGTTTCCCGTTTGTACCCCTATAGCCAAGTGGGAACGTAACACACACACACACAGAGAAATCTACAGACTTACTCCAAACTGCCAAATATATAATTAGACCAACCGGCTCCCACTGCTCTGCTGTCTGTTAACATTGTTAAGTGTGGTGGGGGCGGGAGGGAGCGGGTCGACAGCTTGAGCAGCTGTCAACTCAACATTGTAAATAACCAACCAAAAACGATCGCCGGTTCATCTTGTTTTTGGCGTGAGAATAGTTTGGGCAGCGTGAGAGCGTGAGAGTGAAAGCGTGTGTCACACGGCAGATGCGGGAGAGTTGGCAACCCTGGTGGCCAGCACCTCAGGGGTAAATCACCGGGCGGCCAGGAAGAACCGGTCAGCTTCTTCAGCAAAAGCGCGGGGCTCCACGCTAGCCGTGTTAGCGAGCGCAGCCTGGACATGCAGCCGCAGGTCCTGGAGAAACAGCTCCATGAAAAAGATATCAGGCTCTTCCGTACCTAGCCGGTCGTGTATCGTCTCCATGTAGTCGGAAGGCTTGCTGTCTTCAAGTGCTGAAACGATGTGGGAATGGCGAGCGACGTCCCCGGCGTTCCGCGGAGGGCGCACCGAGCCTCAATCCGTGTGCGTGTCGCAGCCACGGACGCCTCCAAAAATCTCCGGCAGTTTCCAGCCATGTTCGGTCCTGTCTCGGAAACTTCTGCGAGACTTACGTCAGGGTCACCAGTGTAGTGCCGAGAGATGAGAGTCGGAGGCGGTGCATCGAAGGGGCAACGTTTACTTTATTGAGCGGCAGAAAAGCACATGTTGGCATGAAGACCGGGAAGAGAAGGGGAGAAGAGAAAGGAGGGCACACGGTAGGTATACAGTAGGTACAGTCAACATACGTGTCCGTGCGGAAACAATACCCCCAACCCGTAGTTCCATGAGTGAATTAGTGATCACTACAATATACTGTATTACATTTAACAGGACACATGTTTCTTGATGCTGACTCTAAACATCAGTCTAATATTGTGTAGGGTTTCTCTCTGAGTGAAAACAGAATGAGTTTAGAAAGATCTCCATGTCCTGTTAATAATAATAATAATAACTGATATTTCTATTGCGCCTTTCAAGGGACCCAAGGTCGCTTTACAGGAATAGGGCGAGCACACACAAAACAAAGGTCAGACAGACAAAACAACAGATCGATTTAAGGGCCGAAAGCCTTGATGCACAGATGGGACTTGAGGGCCCTTTTGAAGGCGTCCAGTGTGGGATGTTGCGAATCTCCGCAGGGAGAGCGTTCCAGAGGGTGGGGGGCTGCCACGCTGAAGGCTCTGTCCCCGAAGGTTCTCAGTTTGGTGCGGGGGGGTGGTGAGCAGGCCAGAGTCTGAAGACCGCAGGTTCCGGGGTGGGGCATGTGGGTGGAGGATGTCCGATAGGTACTGGGGGGCAAGGGCATGAAGGGACTTGTAGGTCAGGAGGAGGACTTTATAGTTTATGCGGAACTTGACCGGCAACCAGTGGAGGTGGATGAGGGTGGGAGTGATGTGCTGCCACGGCTTTGTGTGTGTGAGGACCCGAGCTGCACAGTTTTGGACATACTGGAGCCTGTCCGGGGTTTTGTTGGGGACCCCGAACAGGACACCATTGCAGTAGTCCAAGCGGGTGGTGACAAATGCATGCACCAGGGTCTCGGCAACCGACTCCGAGAGTGACGGTCGGAGTCTGGCAATGTTCCGCAGGTGGTAGAAAGCCGATTTGGTCACTGATTTGACGTGGGAATGGTAGGAAAGGGTGGAGTTGAGGATCACACCCAGGTTGCGGGCTTCAGGAGATGGGGAGATGGAGCAGCCGTCGACCTCAAGGACGAAGTCACCAACCTTCTGGAGCAGTGCCTTGGGTGCCACAACCATGAGCTCTGTTTTACCGCTGTTCAGCTTCAGATAGTTTGAGGACATCCATGTCTTGATGTCATGCAGGCAGTTGATGAGAGACTGAGGGGGGAGCTGGGAGGATGGAGTGGTGCTGAGATAAAGTTGGGTATCATCAGCGTGGCAGTGGAAGTTGAGTCCATGATGTCGGATGATCTGGCCGAGGGGGAGCATGTAGATGGTGAACAGGAGGGGGCCAAGTACGGAGCCCTGGGGTACACCGTGGTGGACTGGGGCCGGGGGTGAGTTTGAGCCACTGATGGAGACAAACTGTTTCCTGTTGTGGAGGTAGGATGTCAACCAGGACAGCGCTGTGCCAGTGACACCCAGGAGGTCTGAGAGGCGGGTGAGGAGGATGTTGTGAGAGATGGTGTCAAACGCTGCAGAGAGGTCCAGGAGGATGAGGATGCTGAGGCGGCCAGAGTCAGCAGCAATGAGGAGGTCGTTGGTGATCTTGATGAGGGCGGTCTCAGTGCTGTGTTGCTGTCTGAAGCCGGATTGGAAGGGCTCATAGAGCTCATGGTTGGACATGTACAGATGGAGTTGTACGGCGACCACTCTTTCCAGAGTTTTGCTGATGAAGGGAAGGTTGGAGATCGGCCGGTGGTTCTGGAGGTCGTCGGGGTCCAGGCCAGGTTTTTTGAGTATGGGGGTGACTGAGGCCATTTTGAAGCTGGTGGGGACTATACCAGAAGCCAGAGAAGCGTTGATGATGACCACCGTGTAGGGACAGAGGGTGGGTAGGCAGTCCTTGACCAGGGCTGTGGGCATGGGGTCCAGGGAGCAGGTGGAGGTCTTGGCCGAGCTGACCAGTTTGGCCACTTGGAGAGCACTTGTTGTCAGTGTTTCAGGTAGAATGAATTGCAGTCTGATTGTTCTCTGAATTCTCGTCATCAGAGAGAAATGCAGGGTGTGTCAGAACAAGTCGTGACTGTTTTTCTGTCTAACTCTTAATGCTCTGAGTCAGGCAGGTGAGGGAGAGTCTGGCAGGCTGACAGCTACATCCTGTAAGGCCGGTTTCCACGTGACCCTGACGTGTTTTCACTCTCTGGATTTCTGAGGGTGTGAGTGTCCTCAGATCAGATGCAGGCAGACTCAGGACTGAAGGGGAAGAGATGAGCAGAGTTTCCTCCTCACCTGAAGAGAGTCTGCGAGTAGACCTGAAGAGAGTCTGTGAGTAGACCTGAAGAGAGTCTGTGAGTGGACCTGAAGAGAGTCTGTGAGTAGACCTGAAGAGAGTCTGTGAGTAGACCTGAAGAGAGTCTGTGAGTATACCTGAAGATAGTCTGTGAGTAGACAGGCAGTGATATCATAAAACTGTTAATGAACGCATTCAAACACTTGGTAGTTTTTTTTTACCAGCTGTTCTGTATTCACCTTGCCCGTGCAACTGTGTGGCTTTTATCCTGGATAAAGTGTTAAGTCATGGATGTTAAAAGTTGAACGTCTTCATATTTGTCTAACATGATAGTTTACTATTCAATCATGAAGTATGACGCTGCGCTGCCAGTATACGCTTGTCCATGTTTGTGAAACCCTGGTTGATTTACTGAGTTGATAACCAGCGTTGTAGGACCACTTATCGAGATCTCGTTTGTTAGGGTTAGTTAAGATAACTCAAACAGATCCAGGGTCTGTTTGAACATCTGTCGGAAATATTGTGTAGGGTTTCTCTCTGAGTGAAAGCAGAATGAGTTTAGAAAGATCTCCATGTACTGTTGTCAGTGTTTCAGGTCGATGAGTTTCGTCTGATTGTTCTCTGAGTTCTCGTCATCAGAGAAAAATGCAGGGCGTGTCAGAACCCGCTCTAACAACTCGTGACTGTCTGTCTAACTCTTAATAGTCTGAATAAGGGAAGGAGTGTGAAGGGCCCGTCTTCCAACACTAACCTGGTTTCACTGAAGAGCCTTGAAAATGTCAAATCTTTTTTTTTATTTTAGATTATACATCTGGGACTAGATCGCCCAAATTCGAAAAAATATATAAAAGTACATGTTTTGATATATATGTTGGGCTATACATTTTTTTTGCATGAAAAGTAAATGGGAGATTTCAAAAAAATCAAAAGATTCTTCCCATAGATTTGAACTGCATTGTAACTTAGTTATGAGGGAACTTATGTTTCATATTTTCAATGATATATCAAAAACACATTTCTTATCAGTTCACAAAAGACCTCATTTTAATTAAAGTCCGTAACTGCTTTCATGTAATTAACATTTTAAGCCAAACAATTATATTTGTTCTAAACCTAACAAAGACGTGTTGTTGAATGGCTAGTGAGCGCAGTTCAGGTGTGTGGGATATCGTGTGGGGGCTGGGCTGTAAATGACCTGCGGATGTTCATTGCAGTGGCTGTTTGTGTGTGCTGTGATACACTGTGACACACTAACACATATTTCAACCAAGTCTCATAAAAAAACGTGTAATAACTACATTGGTCCACAATGTAGGACGTAGTATTTCTACAAAAACGCCTCTGAAATTGTAGGATCCCTACGTTTTTTAAAATGCGTCTTGATGTGATTTGATGCGAGAAATATGAGTTGTTATCTCAGATTAGGCTTTGCTCTTTGGAGGTCATCACATAACGGCATTGTAATACACGGTTCGGCTGCATTAAATATTACATATCTGCCGTAGTTCTCTATTTATAGAGCCCTGATGAGAAGACTTCTAGACAAACATGAGGAACTGCCGTCAACACTGAACACGTGACGTGGATCATAAATATATCAGCAATTAAACAACATCTTACATTTCTTTTCACACAATACGTCTCCTTGCAGTATCAACACTAATTCGGCTCACTTTTATATTTGATCCAATTGGTAGATAGGCTGTATTTACACCATAAAGGTGCACAGCTGATATAAAGGGACACCTGGTGGTTAAAGCATGTTATTGAATTTTATTATTAGATATTAATAGGATCTTTATAAAGTATATTCATTACTCGTTATTCTCTACTAATAGTTAATTAAAGACTGTATATAATGACTATTTTGCACATCCCTTTCAAGATTTCAAGATTGTCTCAGGTTTATTGACATATCATATAGGCCTACACAACTATGGTGTAGTTATGCATTGAATGAAAAACTTTGTGTATACCTCCAGCAATGTTAACTATGTTTAAGCACTTATTTTAACTGATATTATACATATGTATTATACTCTTATATAAGATGTATGTAGATAGTATAAGAAATGTGCAGAATACGACAGTGTAATGGTGGAGGTACACACATATTGATGTCTTGTAATGCACTGTTGAGGAATCTGCGACCAAAGTTTTTAATCTCCGGCCTTGTCAGGTATTGAACATTTAATAAATAAAGAACACAGAATTATTAAATATAAAACACAGAATTTGTGTGATTATACTAAATGATTTACAAATAAACACCACTGCATATTTACAACTGTTACACATGCTGATGTAACGCAAATGTTTCCAACTTGGGTTCAATAAAGTATATTTTATCTTAAGCTGATCGATGGCTACTGCCATATTTGCAAAATGTGCCTCTGAACCTTGACAAGTGCATGTTTCAGGCTCATCGATGGACAACAGGAGGGGTCACAGACATAAGGACGCGGTGGACCCGTTCCAATCCAGTTTTGGACAGTCTGCCGTGGTTCCATCCCATTTCAAGTGCTGTTCGAGGCTCGGTAACCCTCGGAGCACACTCTCCAATCACAGAGCTTGAGGACTATCACGGGGTTTGTCAAGCGAAGCAGAGAGAAGACTTACTTCCGGGTGTAATATTCTGTAAAGCAAATGAGCTGCTCCGACCCTCGGTCCTGACGGACTCCAACTTGTGTTTATTAATCAAACAAATAAATAAAGACAAGGATAATTATGTCTTATTGTTGAGTAAATGGAGAATTGCACAGGGGGAAAATAACGTTTCTATGCCACAATTTTAGATGCAGATTTTGTTAAACTAATACGTTTGCGCTATGGACCAACACTATACATTGACGGGGAAGGGGGTAGCAATAAAGATAACACCATTAAACAGTTACACAACATAACAGAAATAATATCGATAGCGGCGTCCCTAGCAACCACCTTGGTAACAATGAAAACGTTGTATAGACACAATTTCCTGAATAATCTTCGTAATAACTAGCAAACTAAAGATCATGTGCATCCACTGCACACATCATCTGAAATAACAACTCATATTTCTCGCATCAAATGACACCAAAACGCATTTTAATGGCCAAAGTCACTTTAAAATAGGCATTTTCCACCGAGAATAAAACGAAGTTCGGCCATGTTTTTTTTTCTGCAGGGAGAAAATGTAAAGTAAAACTTTGTAATGAATAGTGAAAAAAAACGTAGGGATCCTACAATTTCAGAGGCGTTTTTGTAGAAATACTACGTCCTACCACAGGCGGCGCGTGAGGCTCAGGTTTGGGAAGGCTGAATAACTTGTTTTACCTGACGCTGCCTGCCTCAGGCGTCTATAGAAAAGAGATCAACTCAGTGAAAGCACCGCCTGCTGACCAATCAGAGCTCAGTGTGCGGAGTTTAAATATATCAAGTCATATTACAGGATAAAGGAAATGCAGTTTAAACTGCCGTATGCAGAGAAGACGCCGACGTGTCGCACTTATCATTCATATCACACTGATATCACATCATCAATCAGATCATCGATCATATAATATCATAATATATCATATCCTTATCTGAGTCAGCTGAGCCGTATCTGGCCGTGCAACACTCACAGCGTCACATACTGTATGCAGAAGTATTATTTTAAGCAACACATTAAGTTGACGAAACACTCAGATGTAATGAAAGTCAGATCCACTCATGTCTTAGATGGGGCAGTGATATCCTAAAACTGTTGTACACTTTCAAACACTCTGTAGTTATTTTTTAACCAGTTGTTCTGTATTCACCTTGCCCCAGTTGTTAGAAGTAATATGTTCACTGCCCTTGATCAAATATGAATTCTTATCATTGCCATTGATAGGAGACATCCTGAATTATAGGTGTGTGCTTTCATTTTACTACGTGTCATTTCTCCTTGCTTAGAGGACAGCATAACTAAAGAATGGTTCAACTTACCCTCTCAACAAGGCTCTGTTCATTATGATGGTGGCAGTTGGAATAATGGATGGAGAGCAGGCTTTCAGTAGGCAGGTTGGGGATAGGATCAAGGGCGCAGCTCGATGAGGTCATTGCTGAGATGGTTTTGAAAGCTCAGCTTGCGAGACCTCCGTGAAGCAGTTTAGGGTTGGTGCATCTGGTGGAGCGAGTTCAGGATGTTGGGGAGAGACAGGTTGGGTTGAGGTCCAGGATGTTGGGGAGAGACAGGTTGGGTTGAGGTCCAGGATGTTGGGGAGAGACAGGTTGGGTTGAGGTCCAGGATGTTGGGGAGAGACAGGTTGGTTGAGGTCCAGGATGTTGGGGAGAGACAGGTTGGTTGAGGTCCAGGATGTTGGGGAGAGACAGGTTGGGTTGAGGTCCAGGATGTTGGGGGAGAGACAGGTTGGGTTGAGGTCCAGGATGTTGGGGAGAGACAGGTTGGGTTGAGGTCCAGGATGTTGGGGAGAGACAGGTTGGTTGAGGTCCAGGATGTTGGGGAGAGACAGGTTGGGTTGAGGTCCAGGATGTTGGGGAGAGACAGGTTGGGTTGAGGTCCAGGATGTTGGGGAGAGACAGGTTGGGTTGAGGTCCAGGATGTTGGGGAGAGACAGGTTGGGTTGAGGTCCAGGATGTTGGGGAGAGACAGGTTGGGTTGAGGTCCAGGATGTTGGGGAGAGACAGGTTGGTTGAGGTCCAGGATGTTGGGGAGAGACAGGTTGGTTGAGGAGGCTTTGGCGATGTTAAGCCTGATGTCTGTTTTTCAAAGTTCCATAAAGCGGTTGCAGTCATCAGTTGTAGGAGTGGTTGATGAGGGATCACTAGGCTTGAGCAACCGATGCATCGTGGAGAATAGGTGCTTGGGTTCGTTACGATGTGTCTCAATCAGATCGGAGTAGTAGGCTGACCTGGTCGCTCTCAGTGCCGAGGAACAGGCCTTCTGGTGATCTCTGACAGAGAGCAGGTGGACAGGTCGGCCAGTCGTCCTGTATCTGCGCTCAAGCTTCCGACCCTCTGATCTGTGCGCTCTGAGCTGGTCAGTGTACCATGGGGCAGAGCGCCATGGACCACTCAGCTTACTTCAGGTGCCAGCCTGTCCAGGCACTCATGCAGGGTGTTATTATACCAGTGCACATGCTCTTCAAGTGAGAGTGCAGCATGGGGCCTGGATAGGGAAGAAGAGAGGGCAGACGTTAGCTGACTGTGGTCTGTGTCAAGCTCAGCACTCATTGTTCACTCAAAGCTATGTGTGGTGTGTTCCAGCCAAGAGCAAACAACACATTCTGCTGGACCTGGACCTGGACCTGGACCTGGACAGGGATCTGAAGAAGGACTTGGACCTGGATCTGAACCGGAACCTGCTCCTGAACCTGGTCCTGCTCCTGAACCTGGTCCTGAACTTGAACCTGGTCCTGAACCTGAACCTGGTCCTGAGCCGGAACCTGGTCCTGAACCTGTGTCCAGTAACCAGCTTACTGCCGGAGACCAGAACCAGGTGAGTGAGTCTCTCTCTCTACCATCAGCCCTAACTGTATCCCACTGTCACAATATCCAATCTGTCCAGTTCAGGTCCAGGTTGTTTCTTTGTACCAGTGGGGAGACTTGGTTTGCAGACAAAATAAAAGGTATCCATCGTGACACATGCTTCAAGCAACACAGACACATTGAAAACCACTAGCACAGACAAAGCTGTTTTTAAACCTCTTGGTTCTACACCTTTAGGAAGATTAACCTCCGGCCCGAAGGAAGAAGCTGAAATTCAGGGGTGGGAGTCTTCATTAAACATGGAGTTAGACAGCCTGATGGCGCGTTTCCCACGGCAGCGGGTCGCTCGCTTTAAGCGTGCCGAGCCGTGCGGGGCCCGTTTTTGGTTGCGTTTCCACTTGGCCTAGTTTTGGCCGGGGCTACTTTTTCACCTTTTTTCTGGCCCGGCTAAATCGTGGTTCTTGGGCCAGGAACAACCAGGCTTAGTCGGGCTGAGTATGCTAAACTAGAGAGAGAATCGCTGGCAAGGGATGCTACAACTACAACAAGGTGAACATTTGACCGTGATTTAATTGTAATACACGTTTCAAAATGATGCCGAAGTAACAACACACTGATACCGGTTAGTAAAAACCATGAATTAACGCTTTGACAAGTCTGCAGACAGACGGCATGCGAAAACGCTTTTTAAAATGCGTGTTTTCTGAATGGAGATCGGCTAAGCTAACGTTATATTTGCTCCGACCGTCCACACTCACAGCAACGGCCTCCAGACATAAATAAAGCAGCGACTGTATTCTCCATGACACGGGCAGTCTGTGGTTTGTACTTGTTTAACTTCTGTCTAGTTTCTGAACAGATACGAGGAGCTGTGAGCTCTGAGTGCTAACGGCTAACGGCTGTGTTGTTTTTCTGGGGCTCTCATTGAAGGTGACGTCACGGCTCCGCCTATACTGCGTTACTATAGTTACCGCCCCAGTTCCTAAACTGTAATGGAAGCGCAGCATTAAAGTGAGCCGGGCCTAATAAGGCCTAACCAAACCGAGCGAGGCCGAGCGAGGCCTGCAGTGGAAACGCGCCATAACTGTCTGATGAGCAGGGGCTCCAGGTTTAGCCGTGACTCACCATTCAGTCTGCTAGACCAGGGGTTCCCACACGTTGCCATGCCAAGGACCCCCATATAGCATTATTCTCTGGCGGGGACCCCCCTGTTGCAATCTAAAAAAAAATGATGAGTACATTATGATGGAAAATATGACATTATGACAATTAATTTTCTTAATATATATTTGTACTAATAATTAATAATCAGTTATTCTTCTAAAAAAAATGTGTATTTATCTTTTGTTTCTCATTCATTACATTCATTGTGTCTTCTGTTATAAACATTCTTAGCACAATATTCAACAGTAAACATATTTTAAAGCATTTTTAAAGTGATTTCTGTCTTTATAATATGATATAATCTTGAACAGTAATATGAACAATTCACATTTATTTTTATCATTTTTGAAAGCTACTTATGCCTTAATAATATTATATATAATATTCAACAGTAATATTAACAATAAACATATTTATATTCATATATATAAACAACAATATTTGCTACATCCGTGCTCTCATCCGGCTGCAGAGCGAAACGTTCACTCGCTCTCACTTGCTCCAAAAGCTGAGCAGATACTCAGTTTCACTCTCAGTAGCGGCAGCTCCCTTCTGATTGGCTTGAAGGCGGTCGTGTAATTTAAAAAAATGTTATAAATAGAAAATATTAAAAGATTGGCATCAACACATATGTTGATAGATATGCAGAAATTAATAACATCTACAAACACAAAAAAATGTAAGTTTAAAAAAATAAGAAAGTTCCCCTTTTCCTCAAACTTTGCGTGACCCCCCTGGCGCCCCCTGGCGGCCCCCCGGGGGGTCGGGGCCCCCACTTTGAAAAACACTGTGCTAGACCACTTTATGATCTGACTGAGACAGTTTCTGCTCTTTAAAGTCAGCTTACCAAGACATGAAAGAAAGAGACAGAATTGACTGTGCTGACGGTCTTCACGTTTAGGATTGACTTCCTGAATGTCTTTCTTGAAGGTATTAAAACAAGTTTAGAACCGATTAGGGCATTTACTAACTCCACATCTGAATCGAAAGCCATCCAAAGTCACATGGCAGCTGTCCTTTGGAACCCGAAGGCCTGTTATGGTTTTCAAAAGTACAAAAATACAATACAACAACATATTGTTCTGTAAGATAAATATTTCTTTCTTGGTATCTTTGCTCTGCAGGGAGAAAAGATGGGCACACCGAGAAAAGTCCTATTAACAACTTTAAACGATTTGAGGGAAAATGAGTTTAAAGACTTCAAGTCCCACCTGGAGGAGACCGTCCTAGGACTCCCGAGAATCCCAAAGAGTGAACTCGAGAAAGCAGCAGACCGGCTGGACACAAGGGATCTGATGTTTCGGTACTACGGCATACACACCATTAAAGTGACCATAGCCGTTTTGAAAGAGATCCCGAGGAATGATCTCGTAGAGGAATTATCAAAAATCCCATCAGACACTGAAGGTAGGTCTTTAAAATGGAGTGTTACCAAAAGATAACGTTTTTTATTTTTCACAGCCATGCATCATGTGTTTAGACTCCTGATATACCCCTCAGAGAACCATCACCTCCACATGGTGTCGGGGCTGAGGTACCCCTGAAAGCAGAGAGGTTCCAGGTGAGGGGTAGTCAAACCTTTACAGATCAGCATGTTAGGAAGCCAATGACCTTTCCTGGGTTAGGAAGTTTGGCTTTCGGTAAAATTGTCCAAAATATATCGCCTTTCGTCTCTTCCTAACCACAATTCCTTAACCTCTGTGAAACATGTTGGGGTTAATGATAGGAAGATTCATCAGGACTTAGGAAAAGAAACTGCCGTGCTTTGAGAGTCCGACCGCACTGAGACTATCCAACGTCATTATGATGAGCAGCCGATGCTATTAAGAAGGAGAAGACGCTTTGTTTCATCCCAAAGGGGAAATTCAGCTCAGTTGTTCACTCGGTCGTGGTAACACACAGTACGATACACACACATGCACAGGACGGGTGAGAGAGGCCTGAGCAAAACAGGCGGCCAGTCTGTCCAGCGCCAGGGAGCCGTTGGGGGTTCTGTGCCTTGCTCAAGGGCAGGAGGTGAACTGGCACCTCTCCAGGAACCAGTCTACACTCCGTATTATTTTGGTCCGATCGGGACTCCAACCGGCGACCCTTCGGTTCCCAACACAAATTCCTGCAGACTGCGCCACTTAAACACTCTGCTGCATTGGCTGGGAATCTAACCGGGCATCCAGGTGAGAATTCTACCACTGAACCACCAATGCTATATTAACGAGTTTATCCTGGTGGGACATTGGAGATATGTAATACAAGTGGGTGACGCTAAAAGCCAGCGTTGGGGAGGGGATGGCTCAGAGGAATGACCAGAAAGTCATCAGTGTGCTCTGAAATGGCAGTGAGTCCTTGAGTGCTACGTTTTCCCAGGAAACGGCCATTTCTGTTTGGAATGAGGTTCGTCCTGCCGAACTGTCAGATCTCTCAGGAGGAGGAGTCATGGATAAACCTCGGCTGTTTCCCACAGTGTAGGTTAGCTGCTGACTCAGTCTCAGGATGTTGAATGGGACTGTCCTAGTCATTACTAATGGCCCAGCCGCCTACAGGTGGAAGGGGGTATTATTTGCCGTCCTACATGACTTGGTGAGGAAGGGACGGGTTATTACTGACACCCCCCAGGGTGTCTTGTAGATGGTAGGCTACTGCAGGAGTATACTGCAACACAGTAAGAGCCATCCACTTCCTGTATAGCTGGAGAGAGAGCTGTGTCCACACCCTCAGTGGGTGTTGGGATCTGCTGGTAGCAGCAGGAATACGAGTCAGTCAGGTTTAGGGCCATGGTTCTCTGTGGGAGAACTGATGGTTCTCTGTGGGGTGGAACTTAAACTGGACAATGTACGGATAAATATGCAACGAGATCCAGTGACTTGATATGAGGAAAATAACCTGCTATTTTGTCAGAAATGGGTCCAAATAGAAGGAAATCTTTTGATGTGTCTTTCGTGTAAATGTCTTGTCACAGAGGAAGGCTGTGTTTCTCTGGCTTCAGCTCTGAGATCCAACCCCTCCCATCTGAGAGAGCTGGACCTGAGCTACAATCATCCAGGAGCCTCAGGAGAGAAGCTGCTGTCTGCTGGACTGGAGGATCCACTCTGGAGACTGGACACTCTCAGGTATGGACACAAAGATAGCAGGTTCTTCATATGTTTCTAATGTAATCTCTTTCATCTCTGGTCTTCCATCATGAAGGACGTCTCATTTCCCTTGATTATGCTCACTGCAGTGAGTTCACCTTGAAGTCTTATTACATGGAAACAGCCGTTCAGTCCAAACATCAGAACCACTGGCTTCCTGGCTCTAGGGAGGATAATGATGGTCAGCTTATGGATTTGGTTCTGACTGAGATATCTCACCAACTGCTAAACGTGTTGAGATGAGATTCTGTTTGACATTTTAGATTCCCAGAGGGACGATCCAGACTTTTCCACCTGCACCACCGTGACACGTGATTGAATTGTTCTTCTTCCTCTTCTTCTCTCAAGTGCATGAGTCGGAAGAAGCAGAGTGGATTTTCTATCCTTTTTAGACTTTTCATGTCTTTAGGAATCCAAACTACAACATATCATAAGTACCCTGTATCAAGATTGATGCAAATCAACACTTGCTATTTTTAATTTACCAATTGATTAATTCATGGGTATGGCTTTTTATCTTCACTTATTTATCAAGTCAATTGAAGTTCTTTAAATGTGCGCTTATAATAAGTGTGTTTGTGTAAACTCACTCATTCCCGCTGATGCCCTTCCCCTCTCCTCTGGTTTATCGCAAGCCGCGACCCCGGCCACCGGACATCTCCTCTGATTCTGACTCCTCCCCCTTTATCCATCAGCTGTTGAATCCATTCGCTGTAAGTCTTTGAGGCAGCCATCTGCCCAGCTACATCTGCAGCCCCCCTCATGCCGCTGTTCTTGCACTGCCTTGCCTTTCATCTCCTCCTTCACAGTCTCTCTGCGGCTTTATGGAGGGCGCATTCTGCTCTCGTGTCCCACACTTTGCTCCTGTGCCCATCTGGTGGCTCAGCTTGGAACTTCATGCCTGATGAGAGCAGATCTCTGCCTGTCAGCAAGCTGTTTGGTTCTGGATGCCACAGGTGGAGATAGTTCTGGATGCAGTTGTTATTGTTGTTGTTGTTGGTTCAGCTCTGGTTCTCTGTCTGGTCTATTGAGAAGCAGCAGTCTCCTGGTTGGGATAGGCCTTTGTTTGCTCAGCGGATCGGGGTCTTAGCCGCCTGACAGGCAGAGAGAGAGAGTCCAGGTCTCGGGACGCATTACCGATAGAAATTCTAGCACACTGAGGTTGAGGTGAGCACACACACACACTGTTACAGCCGTTGCTACCTTGTACCTTGTACCTTTAACGTTGTGCCTATGTAAATGAGCTGTGCAGTTCCCCTGCTGTCATTGGCCGTCCCGAGCTCGCAACATATGCGGTGATTGGACGGATGTCACCCAATCCCCGCCGGCTTCTGCCACGTCATCCGGGGGAGGAGTACAAAGGCCGGGCACGGACATCATTCGGGAGGCTCTGTATTTTGTAACAGATGCCTCAAACCCCTCCTTGTGACAAAGCCTTCCTTCTGCGAATTCTGAGAGTATGTAGCCGTGTGCATTGTGTATTAGCTACACTGATTAGCAGTGTCTTTAGTAGGGTATCGGGGCGAGCACACTGAGTAGCAGTGTGTCGTCGGGTTCTGTGTTAGAGTAGGGTTTGTGTGTGTATACTGCTTAGATCCAGGTTGAGTAGCACCTGTAGACCAGCATTCCTGGGTGTGTATACTGCGTAGATCCAGGTTGAGTAGCACCTGTAGACCAGCATTCCTGGGTGTGTATACTGCGTAGATCCAGGTGATTAGCACCTGTAGACCCGCACCAGCTGTGTGTTTCCACAGTCCCATTTTGTTTATTGTTTGTTTCCACTTTAGAAGTGAGATTTCCTTTCCTTTTGTGCAGCGGGGCAACTCTCTTTTGGAGACCCCTTTTGTTGTGCGATAGTGACAGATTTACCCGTTGTTGGGCCAATCTGTGTATGAACATCATTTCACGTAGTTTCAGTTATAAATAAAACCACCGGTAACATCTATACCAAATCCAATCTGGTCGTGTCGTTTCCCGTTTGTACCCCTATAGCCAAGTGGGAACGTAACACACACACACAGAGAAATCTACAGACTTACTCCAAACTGCCAAATATATAATTAGACCAACCGGCTCCCACTGCTCTGCTGTCTGTTAACATTGTTAAGTGTGGTGGGGGCGGGAGGGAGCGGGTCGACAGCTTGAGCAGCTGTCAACTCAACATTGTAAATAACCAACCAAAAACGATCGCCGGTTCATCTTGTTTTTGGCGTGAGAATAGTTTGGGCAGCGTGAGAGCGTGAGAGTGAAAGCGTGTGTCACACGGCAGATGCGGGAGAGTTGGCAACCCTGGTGGCCAGCACCTCAGGGGTAAATCACCGGGCGGCCAGGAAGAACCGGTCAGCTTCTTCAGCAAAAGCGCGGGGCTCCACGCTAGCCGTGTTAGCGAGCGCAGCCTGGACATGCAGCCGCAGGTCCTGGAGAAACAGCTCCATGAAAAAGATATCAGGCTCTTCCGTACCTAGCCGGTCGTGTATCGTCTCCATGTAGTCGGAAGGCTTGCTGTCTTCAAGTGCTGAAACGATGTGGGAATGGCGAGCGACGTCCCCGGCGTTCCGCGGAGGGCGCACTGAGCCTCAATCCGTGTGCGTGTCGCAGCCACGGACGCCTCCAAAAATCTCCGGCAGTTTCCAGCCATGTTCGGTCCTGTCTCGGAAACTTCTGCGAGACTTACGTCAGGGTCACCAGTGTAGTGCCGAGAGATGAGAGTCGGAGGCGGTGCATCGAAGGGGCAACGTTTACTTTATTGAGCGGCAGAAAAGCACATGTTGGCATGAAGACCGGGAAGAGAAGGGGAGAAGAGAAAGGAGGGCACACGGTAGGTATACAGTAGGTACAGTCAACATACGTGTCCGTGCGGAAACAATACCCCCAACCCGTAGTTCCATGAGTGAATTAGTGATCACTACAATATACTGTATTACATTTAACAGGACACATGTTTCTTGATGCTGACTCTAAACATCAGTCTAATATTGTGTAGGGTTTCTCTCTGAGTGAAAGCAGAATGAGTTTAGAAAGATCTCCATGTCCTGTTAATAATAATAATAATAACTGATATTTCTATAGCGCCTTTCAAGGGACCCAAGGTCGCTTTACAGGAATAGGGCGAGCACACACAAAACAAAGGTCAGACAGACAAAACAACAGATCGATTTAAGGGCCGAAAGCCTTGATGCACAGATGGGACTTGAGGGCCCTTTGAAGGCGTCCAGTGTGGGGATGTTGCGAATCTCCGCAGGGAGAGCGTTCCAGAGGGGGGGGGGCTGCCACGCTGAAGGCTCTGTCCCCGAAGGTTCTCAGTTTGGTGCGGGGGGTGGTGAGCAGGCCAGAGTCTGAAGACCGCAGGTTCCGGGGTGGGGCATGTGGGTGGAGGATGTCCGATAGGTACTGGGGGGCAAGGGCATGAAGGGACTTGTAGGTCAGGAGGAGGACTTTATAGTTTATGCGGAACTTGACCGGCAACCAGTGGAGGTGGATGAGGGTGGGAGTGATGTGCTGCCACGGCTTTGTGTGTGTGAGGACCCGAGCTGCACAGTTTTGGACATACTGGAGCCTGTCCGGGGTTTTGTTGGGGACCCCGAACAGGACACCATTGCAGTAGTCCAAGCGGGTGGTGACAAATGCATGCACCAGGGTCTCGGCAACCGACTCCGAGAGTGACGGTCGGAGTCTGGCAATGTTCCGCAGGTGGTAGAAAGCCGATTTGGTCACTGATTTGACGTGGGAATGGTAGGAAAGGGTGGAGTTGAGGATCACACCCAGGTTGCGGGCTTCAGGAGATGGGGAGATGGAGCAGCCGTCGACCTCAAGGACGAAGTTACCAACCTTCTGGAGCAGTGCCTTGGTGCCACAACCATGAGCTCTGTTTTACCGCTGTTCAGCTTCAGATAGTTTGAGGACATCCATGTCTTGATGTCATGCAGGCAGTTGATGAGAGACTGAGGGGGGAGCTGGGAGGATGGAGTGGTGCTGAGATAAAGTTGGGTATCATCAGCGTGGCAGTGGAAGTTGAGTCCATGATGTCGGATGATCTGGCCGAGGGGGAGCATGTAGATGGTGAACAGGAGGGGGCCAAGTACGGAGCCCTGGGGTACACCGTGGTGGACTGGGGCCGGGGGTGAGTTTGAGCCACTGATGGAGACAAACTGTTTCCTGTTGTGGAGGTAGGATGTCAACCAGGATAGCGCTGTGCCAGTGACACCCAGGAGGTCTGAGAGGCGGGTGAGGAGGATGTTGTGAGAGATGGTGTCAAACGCAGCAGAGAGGTCCAGGAGGATGAGGATGCTGAGGCGGCCAGAGTCAGCAGCAATGAGGAGGTCGTTGGTGATCTTGATGAGGGCGGTCTCAGTGCTGTGTTGCTGTCTGAAGCCGGATTGGAAGGGCTCATAGAGCTCATGGTTGGACATGTACCGATGGAGTTGTACGGCGACCACTCGTTCCAGAGTTTTGCTGATGAAGGGAAGGTTGGAGATCGGCCGGTGGTTCTGGAGGTCGTCGGGGTCCAGGCCAGGTTTTTGGAGTATGGGGGTGACTGAGGCCATTTTGAAGCTGGTGGGGACTATACCAGAAGCCAGAGAAGTGTTGATGATGACCACCATGTAGGGACAGAGGGTGGGTAGGCAGTCCTTGACCAGAGCTGTGGGCATGGGGTCCAGGGAGCAGGTGGAGGTCTTGGCCGAGCTGACCAGTTTGGCCACTTGGAGAGCACTTGTTGTCAGTGTTTCAGGTAGAATGAATTGCAGTCTGATTGTTCTCTGAATTCTCGTCATCAGAGAGAAATGCAGGGTGTGTCAGAACAAGTCGTGACTGTTTTTCTGTCTAACTCTTAATGCTCTGAGTCAGGCAGGTGAGGGAGAGTCTGGCAGGCTGACAGCTACATCCTGTAAGGCCGGTTTCCACGTGACCCTGACGTGTTTTCACTCTCTGGATTTCTGAGGGTGTGAGTGTCCTCAGATCAGATGCAGGCAGACTCAGGACTGAAGGGGAAGAGATGAGCAGAGTTTCCTCCTCACCTGAAGAGAGTCTGCGAGTAGACCTGAAGAGAGTCTGTGAGTAGACCTGAAGAGAGTCTGTGAGTGGACCTGAAGAGAGTCTGTGAGTAGACCTGAAGAGAGTCTGTGAGTATACCTGAAGATAGTCTGTGAGTAGACAGGCAGTGATATCATAAAACTGTTAATGAACGCATTCAAACACTTGGTAGTTTTTTTTTACCAGCTGTTCTGTATTCACCTTGCCCGTGCAACTGTGTGGCTTTTATCCTGGATAAAGTGTTAAGTCATGGATGTTAAAAGTTGAACGTCTTCATATTTGTCTAACATGATAGTTTACTATTCAATCATGAAGTATGACGCTGCGCTGCCAGTATACGCTTGTCCATGTTTGTGAAACCCTGGTTGATTTACTGAGTTGATAACCAGCGTTGTAGGACCACTTATCGAGATCTCGTTTGTTAGGGTTAGTTAAGATAACTCAAACAGATCCAGGGTCTGTTTGAACATCTGTCGGAAATATTGTGTAGGGTTTCTCTCTGAGTGAAAGCAGAATGAGTTTAGAAAGATCTCCATGTACTGTTGTCAGTGTTTCAGGTCGATGAGTTTCGTCTGATTGTTCTCTGAGTTCTCGTCATCAGAGAAAAATGCAGGGTGTGTCAGAACCCGCTCTAACAACTCGTGACTGTCTGTCTAACTCTTAATAGTCTGAATAAGGGAAGGAGTGTGAAGGGCCCGTCTTCCAACACTAACCTGGTTTCACTGAAGAGCCTTGAAAATGTCAAATCTTTTTTTTTATTTTAGATTATACATCTGGGACTAGATCGCCCAAATTCGAAAAAATATATAAAAGTACATGTTTTGATATATATGTTGGGCTATACATTTTTTTTGCATGAAAAGTAAATGGGAGATTTCAAAAAAATCAAAAGATTCTTCCCATAGATTTGAACTGCATTGTAACTTAGTTATGAGGGAACTTATGTTTCATATTTTCAATGATATATCAAAAACACATTTCTTATCAGTTCACAAAAGACCTCATTTTAATTAAAGTCCGTAACTGCTTTCATGTAATTAACATTTTAAGCCAAACAATTATATGTGTTCTAAACCTAACACAGACGTGTGTGTTGAATGGCTAGTGAGCGCAGTTCAGGTGTGTGGGATATCGTGTGGGGGCTGGGCTGTAAATGACCTGCGGATGTTCATTGCAGTGACTGTTTGTGTGTGCTGTGATACACTGTGACACACTAACACATATTTCAACCAAGTCTCATAAAAAAACGTGTAATAACTACATTGGTCCACAATGTAGGACGTAGTATTTCTACAAAAACGCCTCTGAAATTGTAGGATCCCTACGTTTTTTAAAATGCGTCTTGATGTGATTTGATGCGAGAAATATGAGTTGTTATCTCAGATTAGGCTTTGCTCTTTGGAGGTCATCACATAACGGCATTGTAATACACGGTTCGGCTGCATTAAATATTACATATCTGCCGTAGTTCTCTATTTATAGAGCCCTGATGAGAAGACTTCTAGACAAACATGAGGAACTGCCGTCAACACTGAACACGTGACGTGGATCATAAATATATCAGCAATTAAACAACATCTTACATTTCTTTTCACACAATACGTCTCCTTGCAGTATCAACACTAATTCGGCTCACTTTTATATTTGATCCAATTGGTAGATGTATTTACACCATACAGGTGCACAGCTGATATAAAGGGACACCTGGTGGTTAAAGCATGTTATTGAATTTTATTATTAGATATTAATAGGATCTTTATGAAGTATATTCATTACTCGTTATTCTCTACTAATAGTTAATTAAAGACTGTATATAATGACTATTTTGCACATCCCTTTCAAGATTTCAAGATTGTCTCAGGTTTATTGACATATCATATAGGCCTACACAACTATGGTGTAGTTATGCATTGAATGAAAAACTTTGTGTATACCTCCAGCAATGTTAACTATGTTGAAGCACTTATTTTAACTGATATTATACATATGTATTATACTCTTATATAAGATGTATGTAGATAGTATAAGAAATGTGCAGAATACGACAGTGTAATGGTGGAGGTACACACATATTGATGTCTTGTGATGCACTGTTGAGGAATCTGCGACCAAAGTTTTTAATCTCCGGCCTTGTCAGGTATTGAACATTGAATAAATAAAGAACACAGAATTATTAAATATAAAACACAGAATTTGTGTGATTATACTAAATGATTTACAAATAAACACCACTGCATATTTACAACTGTTACACATGCTGATGTAACGCAAATGTTTCCAACTTGGGTTCAATAAAGTATATTTTATCTTAAGCTGATCGATGGCTACTGCCATATTTGCAAAATGTGCCTCTGAACCTTGACAAGTGCATGTTTCAGGCTCATCGATGGACAACAGGAGGGGTCACAGACATAAGGACGCGGTGGACCCGTTCCAATCCAGTTTTGGACAGTCTGCCGTGGTTCCATCCCATTTCAAGTGCTGTTCGAGGCTCGGTAACCCTCGGAGCACACTCTCCAATCACAGAGCTTGAGGACTATCACGGGGTTTGTCAAGCGAAGCAGAGAGAAGACTTACTTCCGGGTGTAATATTCTGTAAAGCAAATGAGCTGCTCCAACCCTCGGTCCTGACGGACTCCAACTTGTGTTTATTAATCAAACAAATAAATAAAGACAAGGATAATTATGTCTTATTGTTGAGTAAATGGAGAATTGCACAGGGGAAAATAACGTTTCTATGCCACAATTTTAGATGCGGATTTTGTTAAACTAATACGTTTGCGCTGTGGACCAACACTATACATTGACGGGGAAGGGGGTAGAAATAAAGGTAACACCATTAAACAGTTACACAACATAACAGAAATAATATCGATAGCGGCGTCCCTAGCAACCACCTTGGTAACAATGAAAACGTTGTATAGACACAATTTCCTGAATAATCTTCGTAATAACTAGCAAACTAAAGATCATGTGCATCCACTGCACACATCATCTGAAATAACAACTCATATTTCTCGCATCAAATGACACCAAAACGCATTTTAATGGCCAAAGTCACTTTAAAATAGGCATTTTCCACCGAGAATAAAACGAAGTTCGGCCATGTTTTTTTTTCTGCAGGGAGAAAATGTAAAGTAAAACTTTGTAATGAATAGTGAAAAAAAACGTAGGGATCCTACAATTTCAGAGGCGTTTTTGTAGAAATACTACGTCCCACCACAGGCGGCGCGTGAGGCTCAGGTTTGGGAAGGCTGAATAACTTGTTTTACCTGACGCTGCCTGCCTCAGGCGTCTATAGAAAAGAGATCAACTCAGTGAAAGCACCGCCTGCTGACCAATCAGAGCTCAGTGTGCGGAGTTTAAATATATCAAGTCATATTACAGGATAAAGGAAATGCAGTTTAAACTGCCGTATGCAGAGAAGACGCCGACGTGTCGCACTTATCATTCATATCACACTGATATCACATCATCAATCAGATCATCGATCATATAATATCATAATATATCATATCCTTATCTGAGTCAGCTGAGCCGTATCTGGCCGTGCAACACTCACAGCGTCACATACTGTATGCAGAAGTATTATTTTAAGCAACACATTAAGTTGACGAAACACTCAGATGTAATGAAAGTCAGATCCACTCATGTCTTAGATGGGGCAGTGATATCCTAAAACTGTTGTACACTTTCAAACACTCTGTAGTTATTTTTTAACCAGTTGTTCTGTATTCACCTTGCCCCAGTTGTTAGAAGTAATATGTTCACTGCCCTTGATCAAATATGAATTCTTATCATTGCCATTGATAGGAGACATCCTGAATTATAGGTGTGTGCTTTCATTTTACTACGTGTCATTTCTCCTTGCTTAGAGGACAGCATAACTAAAGAATGGTTCAACTTACCCTCTCAACAAGGATCTGTTCATTATGATGGTGGCAGTTGGAATAATGGATGGAGAGCAGGCTTTCAGTAGGCAGGTGGGGATAGGATCAAGGGCGCAGCTCGATGAGGTCATTGCTGAGATGGTTTTGAAAGCTCAGCTTGCGAGACCTCCGTGAAGCAGTTTAGGGTTGGTGCATCTGGTGGAGCGAGTTCAGGATGTTGGGGAGAGACAGGTTGGGTTGAGGTCCAGGATGTTGGGGAGAGACAGGTTGGGTTTGAGGTCAGGATGTTGGGGAGAGACAGGTTGGGTTGAGGTCCAGGATGTTGGGGAGAGACAGGTTGGTTTGAGGTCCAGGATGTTGGGGAGAGACAGGTTGGGTTGAGGTCCAGGATGTTGGGGAGAGACAGGTTGGTTGAGGTCCAGGATGTTGGGGAGAGACAGGTTGGGTTGAGGTCCAGGATGTTGGGGAGAGACAGGTTGGGTTGAGGTCAGGATGTTGGGGAGAGACAGGTTGGGTTGAGGTCCAGGATGTTGGGGAGAGACAGGTTGGGTTGAGGTCCAGGATGTTGGGGAGAGACAGGTTGGGTTGAGGTCCAGGATGTTGGGGAGAGACAGGTTGGGTTGAGGTCCAGGATGTTGGGGAGAGACAGGTTGGGTTGAGGTCCAGGATGTTGGGGAGAGACAGGTTGGGTTGAGGTCCAGGATGTTGGGGAGAGACAGGTTGGGTTGAGGTCCAGGATGTTGGGGAGAGACAGGTTGGTTGAGGTCCAGGATGTTGGGGAGAGACAGGTTGGTTGAGGTCCAGGATGTTGGGGAGAGACAGGTTGGTTGAGGAGGCTTTGGCGATGTTAAGCCTGATGTCTGTTTTTCAAAGTTCCATAAAGCGGTTGCAGTCATCAGTTGTAGGAGTGGTTGATGAGGGATCACTAGGCTTGAGCAACCGATGCATCGTGGAGAATAGGTGCTTGGGTTCGTTACGATGTGTCTCAATCAGATCGGAGTAGTAGGCTGACCTGGTCGCTCTCAGTGCCGAGGAACAGGCCTTCTGGTGATCTCTGACAGAGAGCAGGTGGACAGGTCGGCCAGTCGTCCTGTATCTGCGCTCAAGCTTCCGACCCTCTGATCTGTGCGCTCTGAGCTGGTCAGTGTACCATGGGGCAGAGCGCCATGGACCACTCAGCTTACTTCAGGTGCCAGCCTGTCCAGGCACTCATGCAGGGTGTTATTATACCAGTGCACATGCTCTTCAAGTGAGAGTGCAGCATGGGGCCTGGATAGGGAAGAAGAGAGGGCAGACGTTAGCTGACTGTGGTCTGTGTCAAGCTCAGCACTCATTGTTCACTCAAAGCTATGTGTGGTGTGTTCCAGCCAAGAGCAAACAACACATTCTGCTGGACCTGGACCTGGACCTGGACCTGGACAGGGATCTGAAGAAGGACTTGGACCTGGATCTGAACCGGAACCTGCTCCTGAACCTGGTCCTGCTCCTGAACCTGGTCCTGAACTTGAACCTGGTCCTGAACCTGAACCTGGTCCTGAGCCGGAACCTGGTCCTGAACCTGTGTCCAGTAACCAGCTTACTGCCGGAGACCAGAACCAGGTGAGTGAGTCTCTCTCTCTACCATCAGCCCTAACTGTATCCCACTGTCACAATATCCAATCTGTCCAGTTCAGGTCCAGGTTGTTTCTTTGTACCAGTGGGGAGACTTGGTTTGCAGACAAAATAAAAGGTATCCATCGTGACACATGCTTCAAGCAACACAGACACATTGAAAACCACTAGCACAGACAAAGCTGTTTTTAAACCTCTTGGTTCTACACCTTTAGGAAGATTAACCTCCGGCCCGAAGGAAGAAGCTGAAATTCAGGGGTGGGAGTCTTCATTAAACATGGAGTTAGACAGCCTGATGGCGCGTTTCCACGGCAGCGGGTCGCTCGCTTTAAGCGTGCCGAGCCGTGCGGGGCCCGTTTTTGGTTGCGTTTCCACTTGGCCTAGTTTTGGCCCGGGGCTACTTTTTCACCTTTTTTCTGGCCCGGCTAAATCGTGGTTCTTGGGCCAGGAACAACCAGGCTTAGTCGGGCTGAGTATGCTAAACTAGAGAGAGAATCGCTGGCAAGGATGCTACAACTACAACAAGGTGAACATTTGACCGTGATTTAATTGTAATACACGTTTCAAAATGATGCCGAAGTAACAACACACTGATACCGGTTAGTAAAAACCATGAATTAACGCTTTGACAAGTCTGCAGACAGACGGCAGGCGAAAAACGCTTTTTAAAATGCGTGTTTTCTGAATGGAGATCGGCTAAGCTAACGTTATATATGCTCCGACCGTCCACACTCACAGCAACGGCCTACAGACATAAATAAAGCAGCGACTGTATTCTCCATGACACAGGCAGTCTGTGGTTTGTACTTGTTTAACTTCTGTCTAGTTTCTGAACAGATACGAGGAGCTGTGAGCTCTGAGTGCTAACGGCTAACGGCTGTGTTGTTTTTCTGGGGCTCTCATTGAAGGTGACGTCACGGCTCCGCCTATACTGCGTTACTATAGTTACCGCCCCAGTTCCTAAACTGTAATGGAAGTGCAGCATTAAAGTGAGCCGGGCCTAATAAGGCCTAACCAAACCGAGCGAGGCCGAGCGAGGCCTGCAGTGGAAACGCGCCATAACTGTCTGATGAGCAGGGGCTCCAGGTTTAGCCGTGACTCACCATTCAGTCTGCTAGACCAGGGGTTCCCACACGTTGCCATGCCAAGGACCCCCATATAGCATTATTCTCTGGCGGGGACCCCCCTGTTGCAATAAAAAAAAATGATGAGTTATGATGGAAAATATGACATTATGACAATACATTTTCTTAATATATATTTGTACTAATAATTAATAATCAGTTATTTTTAAAAAAATTTTTTGTATTTATCTTTTGTTTCTCATTCATTACATTCATTGTGTCTTCTGTTATAAACATTCTTAGCACAATATTCAACAGTAAACATATTTTAAAGCATTTTTAAAGTGATTTCTGTCTTTATAATATGATATAATCTTGAACAGTAATATGAACAATTCACATTTATTTTTATCATTTTTGAAAGCTACTTATGCCTTAATAATATTATATATAATATTCAACAGTAATATTAACAATAAACATATTTATATTCATATATATAAACAACAATATTTGCTGCATCCGTGCTCTCATCCGGCTGCAGAGCGAAACGTTCACTCGCTCTCACTCGCTCCAAAAGCTGAGCAGATACTCAGTTTCACTCTCAGTAGCGGCAGCTCCCTTCTGATTGGCTTGAAGGCGGTCGTGTAATTTAAAAAAATGTTTATAAATAGAAAATATTAAAAGATTGGCATCAACACATATGTTGATAGATATGCAGAAATTAATAACATCTACAAACACAAAAAAATGTAAGTTTAAAAAAATAAGAAAGTTCCCCTTTTCCTCAAACTTTGCGTGACCCCCCTGGCGCCCCCTGGCGGCCCCCCGGGGGGTCGGGGCCCCCACTTTGAAAAACACTGTGCTAGACCACTTTATGATCTGACTGAGACAGTTTCTGCTCTTTAAAGTCAGCTTACCAAGACATGAAAGAAAGAGACAGAATTGACTGTGCTGACGGTCTTCACGTTTAGGATTGACTTCCTGAATGTCTTTCTTGAAGGTATTAAAACAAGTTTAGAACCGATTAGGGCATTTACTAACTCCACATCTGAATCGAAGCCATCCAAAGTCACATGGCAGCTGTCCTTTGGAACCCGAAGGCCTGTTATGGTTTTCAAAAGTACAAAAATACAATACAACAACATATTGTTCTGTAAGATAAATATTTCTTTCTTGGTATCTTTGCTCTGCAGGGAGAAAAGATGGACACACCGAGAAAAGTCCTATTAACAACTTTAAACGATTTGAGGGAAAATGAGTTTAAAGACTTCAAGTTCCACCTGGAGGAGAAGGTCCTAGGACTCCCGAGAATCCCAAAGAGTGAACTCGAGAAAGCAGCAGACCGGCTGGACACAAGGGATCTGATGTTTCGGTACTACGGCATACACACCATTAAAGTGACCACAGCCGTTTTGAAAGAGATCCCGAGGAATGATCTCGTAGAGGAATTATCAAAAATCCCATCAGACACTGAAGGTAGGTCTTTAAAATGGAGTGTTACCAAAAGATAACGTTTTTTATTTTTCACAGCATCATGTGTTTAGACTCCTGATATACCCCTCAGAGAACCATCACCTCCACATGGTGTCGGGGCTGAGGTACCCCTGAAAGCAGAGAGGTTCCAGGTGAGGGGTAGTCAAACCTTTACAGATCAGCATGTTAGGAAGCCAATGACCTTTCCTGGGTTAGGAAGTTTGGCTTTCGGTAAAATTGTCCAAAATATATCGCCTTTCGTCTCTTCCTAACCACAATTCCTTAACCTCTGTGAAACATGTTGGGGTTAATGATAGGAAGATTCATCAGGACTTAGGAAAAGAAACTGCCGTGCTTTGAGAGTCCGACCGCACTGAGACTATCCAACGTCATTATGATGAGCAGCCGATGCTATTAAGAAGGAGAAGACGCTTTGTTTCATCCCAAAGGGGAAATTCAGCTCAGTTGTTCACTCGGTCGTGGTAACACACAGTACGATACACACACATGCACAGGACGGGTGAGAGAGGCCTGAGCAAAACAGGCGGCCAGTCTGTCCAGCGCCAGGGAGCCGTTGGGGGTTCTGTGCCTTGCTCAAGGGCAGGAGGTGAACTGGCACCTCTCCAGGAACCAGTCTACACTCCGTATTATTTTGGTCCGATCGGGACTCCAACCGGCGACCCTTCGGTTCCCAACACAAATTCCTGCAGACTGCGCCACTTAAACACTCTGCTGCATTGGCTGGGAATCTAACCGGGCATCCAGGTGAGAATTCTACCACTGAACCACCAATGCTATATTAACGAGTTTATCCTGGTGGGACATTGGAGATATGTAATACAAGTGGGTGACGCTAAAAGCCAGCGTTGGGGAGGGGATGGCTCAGAGGAATGACCAGAAAGTCATCAGTGTGCTCTGAAATGGCAGTGAGTCCTTGAGTGCTACGTTTTCCCAGGAAACGGCCATTTCTGTTTGGAATGAGGTTCGTCCTGCCGAACTGTCAGATCTCTCAGGAGGAGGAGTCATGGATAAACCCCGGCTGTTTCCCACAGTGTAGGTTAGCTGCTGACTCAGTCTCAGGATGTTGAATGGGACTGTCCTAGTCATTACTAATGGCCCAGCCGCCTACAGGTGGAAGGGGGTATTATTTGCCGTCCTACATGACTTGGTGAGGAAGGGACGGGTTATTACTGACACCCCCCAGGGTGTCTTGTAGATGGTAGGCTACTGCAGGAGTATACTGCAACACAGTAAGAGCCATCCACTTCCTGTATAGCTGGAGAGAGAGCTGTGTCCACACCCTCAGTGGGTGTTGGGATCTGCTGGTAGCAGCAGGAATACGAGTCAGTCAGGTTTAGGGCCATGGTTCTCTGTGGGGTGGAACTTAAACTGGACAATGTACGGATAAATATGATGGGACGATCCAGACTTTTCCACCTGCACCACCGTGACACGTGATTGAATTGTTCTTCTTCCTCTTCTTCTCTCAAGTGCATGAGTCGGAAGAAGCAGAGTGGATTTTCTATCCTTTTTAGACTTTTCATGTCTTTAGGAATCCAAACTACAACATATCATAAGTACCCTGTATCAAGATTGATGCAAATCAACACTTGCTATTTTTAATTTACCAATTGATTAATTCATGGGTATGGCTTTTTATCTTCACTTATTTATCAAGTCAATTGAAGTTCTTTAAATGTGCGCTTATAATAAGTGTGTTTGTGTAAACTCACTCATTCCCGCTGATGCCCTTCCCCTCTCCTCTGGTTTATCGCAAGCCGCGACCCCGGCCACCGTGACATCTCCTCTGATTCTGACTCCTCCCCCTTTATCCATCAGCTGTTGAATCCATTCGCTGTAAGTCTTTGAGGCAGCCATCTGCCCAGCTACATCTGCAGCCCCCCTCATGCCGCTGTTCTTGCACTGCCTTGCCTTTCATCTCCTCCTTCACAGTCTCTCTGCGGCTTTATGGAGGGCGCATTCTGCTCTCGTGTCCCACACTTTGCTCTTGTGCCCATCTGGTGGCTCAGCTTGGAACTTCATGCCTGATGAGAGCAGATCTCTGCCTGTCAGCAAGCTGTTTGGTTCTGGATGCCACAGGTGGAGATAGTTCTGGATGCAGTTGTTATTGTTGTTGTTGTTGGTTCAGCTCTGGTTCTCTGTCTGGTCTATTGAGAAGCAGCAGTCTCCTGGTTGGGATAGGCCTTTGTTTGCTCAGCGGATCGGGGTCTTAGCCGCCTGACAGGCAGAGAGAGAGAGTCCAGGTCTCGGGACGCATTACCGATATAAATTCTAGCACACTGAGGTTAAATAAATCCAACCCGTTCCACTCTGTCTCTTTCTAATCATACTATTGGTGTCAGCAGTTAACTGCCATCTGAACAACACCATTAATGTCTACTAATGATATTACAAAAACTCCCTCTAATAATCGTTTCATCCATTGTGACATATTTACCCAAGCTAAGTTTTTCAACACCCACATGTTTCCAGCATCGCAGATCTCACGCACTATGAAAGAACCTCCCTGTACTTAAAGATCCCACTGCTTGGTAGAACAATAGTAAACCTGCAGAGCACTCCAATCAGATCACAGTCATGTAATTTGACCCAAGTGTAGGACCATGTCGTTCCTAAAAATGTTAGCAAACACCAAACTCCAACTACAACATTTATAGATTAATTGATTTAGCAAAATGAAATGTTATGTAATTCAAAATGTGACAAAGAGAACAATGATTTGTCTTTCACAAGATAGTGGTCTAACAGAATGACTCCTGACCTCATGGGGTCAAATGACCTGAACATGTGGCCTGAAGACCAAAAGGACCTCTCACTCATTAACCCAATGGACTCTCAGAGATGAGATCCAGCCATGAGGTGGCTGACCTTAAACTGAACTGTGCCAAATAAACCACATGCGTGTGGGTACATTATATTTGACACAATATAACACAAAACAACACTACATTAAGACAATAACCACTCAAATGAGCCTTGGTGAAAAGCATGAAACACAAAACAACTGAATCTACTCTCATTGTTCGTGTACATCTTTACTCCCACTATTCCACCATCAGTATGCCCACTGGCTGGCCCACTAGCTTAGCAGTATAGCACTGGCCTCATGTGAGTGGGGGGAGGGGAGGGGAACACTCAACACATGTATATAAACCACACTGCTTGGAGACTGAGTTCAATACAAATGAAAGGATAATCACTGATCAGCAGTAAGTAGGGGACCAACGAGCATGCTTCCTCCTGCTCCCTTCGGACACAGAGGATTCATTATTATGATGGACATTGATACATACTTTATTCTAACAATACGCTGTTCTGTTTCTCACATGTGTCCTCTCCAGGCTGCAGCACGGTGGAGAGCAGTGGATCAGAGCAGGTCTGAGGAAGTGTAAGTGTGGATCAGCTTCTCTCTGCAGACACAGAGGATGGAGGTGGTAGTTGTTCATTAGAACAGTGGTATTATTTTATCACGTACCACTGGTGGTACGCGAGCTCCCACTAGGTGGTACGCGAAGGAATCTGAAATATTAAAACATATTTATTTAAACGTTTATTTTATGTTGTATTATTAAGCCATGCACGCAACGCAGCCCCGTCCCTTAACTCCAGGTGACTTACTGCCGCTTTCCTCCGTGGTGCTGATCGTCTCTCCACGGAGGAAAGCACTTCACTAAGTGCAGTACCCATAAGGATCTGTAGAAATGCCGCAGTGTTTGCGTAATATCACAACATGTGTGCCCTGGAGAATCACAGAACGGACGATCGTCCTTATTATTATTGTGCCGTTTAAACCAATTATTTAAAGGTCTTTGTTAAATTCGGCATCATGTAAGTTGCGCTGACAGGTCCACACACTGCTTCCCCGCAGCGAGGCTCCCCCGCCAAGTGAGTCCATAACAAAGAGACACAAACCAGTTCGGATATCCAACCAGGGTTACATTACATCTGGATTCAGCTGCAGTGCGACAGAGAATGAGCCCAGACCACAGTGCGTGATTTGTGGTGAAGTGCTAAGGAACAATTCTATGAAACCATGGCACCTCCAACGGCACCTTACGACTAAACACGCCCACCTTACGACTAAACACGCCCACCTTACGACTAAACACGCCCACCTTACGACTAAACACGCCCACCTTACGACTAAACACGCCCACCTTACGACTAAACACGCCCACCTTACGACTAAACACGCCCACCTGCAAGCCAAGCCAGCGGAGTTCTTTACAAGAACATGTGATCTACTGAATGAGATCCAATCCAGCTGTACGCCCATAGCCCAGGCCCGGGAAGCCTCGCGCCGTGCAGCCTCCGCATTGCAGGAGCCGGGAAGCCGCACACAATTGGTGAAACACGCTGTCTCCCACTCGCAAGAGAAATGACAGAAATCACGTGTGGCGAGAAGGCTGCCGAACAGTGACATTGGGTGCCACTGTGTTTGACAGATGTGTTTGTGTGGCCTCAAATATTTCAAAATGAAAAGCTAAAGATACTCTGGGAATATGAAGAGAGTCTCTGCCTGAGGGAATCAAGCTGAGCGGACACACCACACTCTGAGCAGTTCGTTTAGAACTGTGTGTGTGTGTATTTGTGTGTATTTGCAGTGGCGTTTCTATATGTACAAAAGTGGTGGGGCACACAAAACTCAGATGTCTAAATATAAGCTTCTGCAGTGAGGTTCATGGCTGCTGAGGCTCCTGACTCTTCAGGTTTAATAATATTATATTTTGACCTAAATCAAAATATAATATTATTTTCAAAAGCTTTTTTGTCTGATGCTTCAATTACTTGTAAACAGACAGTTCAACAGAAGGATACCCACACATGTAATTTATCATTTAAATATTGAATTGTTCTCTCTTAGTAAGATCCCATTTTCAATAACATTGCGGTCTCACCTTGACTTGAAGATGAAGTCCATTGGCCTATCCTTCTGGACAAACATCTCTATTACTCTTTTGTAGAAGTCCTCCTTATGTTCTTGTAGTTTCAAAAGTCTATCATAAATCTAATCTAATCAATAGATTTATGATTCGAAAATGATAAAAGTAGGGTAGACATGTGGATATTATCCGGCTGAACAAAACGTTCATTTATCGAACAGCTACGTTTCCCACAGATCTTATTTGGAGCTATTTTCTAAATCCTATGGAGAAGTCTCGTTGCTTTCTGTGGAGGGAAGCCACGCGCAGCTTCCTTCCTGGGTTTTAGGACGCCTCACTGCAGCTCTCTCTCGTCTCCTCTTCACACACCACACTTTTCGCGGCACACGTACTCACAGCCAATCAGCTCTGAGTGATGTGAGATGACGTATGGTGGGGATGGCAGCTCTTTGCCCCTCTGGTCATTATTTTTTTGCCACACACATTAAATAGGACAATACTCTGAGCATGCGCAGTGTAGGTTTTACAGTCACCATTGCTTTAACAGGGAGAGGGAGGGGCAGGGTCGGGTTCTGTCCCACATGGCTCTAAACTGCTCAATAGGCACACACTGTCAGTGTGTGCCTATTGAGCTGTGTGACACTGTAGACACTAATTAGAAGAACAGAGATTAAACAGCAATGTACAGACGAATCAGATGATTAAGCATGATCTTAAAATATATTTTATATATTTTATTTATTTTTTTGTGCATTTTTTGGTAATCATTATTTGTAATACTTTCTGCTGACACTAGGTGGGGCTGTGCCCCACCTGCCCCTAATGACCAGCCGCCACTGTGTATTTGTGTATAGATGTTGCAACATAGAGCTTTGGCAATATGTGTCACTATGGTCGTGCTATGAAAGCTATTGCATTTCATTGAGTGTGTGTGTGATTGAAGTACTGTACAGTTGTTGTGTGAGAATACGTTATTATTTGTGTTCTTTATGTTCTCACTTGTGGTGTGTGTGTGTGTGTGTGTGTGTGTGTGTGTGTGTGTGTGTGTGTGTGTGTGTGTGTGTGTGTGTGTGGGACTGCCCTTTGTACAAGTAGCTGTTGCTGACAATAAATAATGTTATTCTGAATACAGCCCTGCATGAACTGAACGACTGGACTGTAACGTTGGTCATATGCTGGTACTTGGAGACCAACTATTTTCTCCGGTGGTACTTGGTGTAAAAAGGTTGAGAACCACTGCATCAGAACATGACTGGTCTTGGAGCTTTCTAGAAAGACCACGAACAGAGAGGAAAGCCTTCAGGAGGGTCTGATGATAAACTGCTGTCTGTGTGTCTCCTCAGATTCCTGTGGACTCACCCCGGACTCTAACACAGTGAGCAGAACCCTCAGACTGTCTGAGGACAACAGGACGGTGACATGTGGGAGAGGAGGAGCCATATCCTGATCATCCAGAGAGGTTTGAGTCCTACTGTCCTCAGCTGATGTGCAGAGAAGCTCTGACTGGTCGCTGCTACTGGGAGGTCGAGTGGAGAGGAGGGGTTCAGATATCAGTGACTTACAGAGGAATCAAGAGGAGAGGAGGGGGAAGTGGGTTTGGAGGGAATGATCAGTCCTGGAGTCTGGGCTGCTCTGATAGAGGTTACACTGTCAGCACAATGAGAGAGAAACATACTCCTCCTCCTCCTCCTCCTCCTCCTCCCCTCCTCCTCCTCCTCCTCCTCCTCCTCCTCCTCCTCCTCCTCCTCCTCTGGTAGAGTAGCAGTGTATCTGGATCATCCTGCTGGCTCTCTCTCCTTCTACAGCGTCTCCTCTGGCTCACTGACCCACCTCCACACCCTCAGAGCCACATTCACTGAACCTCTCTACGCTGGGTTTACGCTCTGGCTCTCAGCCTCCTCAGTGTCTCTGGTTCCTCTGTAGGAGGAGACCACTTCCTGTCCTGGGGGAGACCACTTCCTGTCCTGGGGGAAACCACTTCCTGTCCTGGGGGAGACCACTTCCTGTCCTGGGGGAGACCACTTCCTGTGCTGGGGGAGACCACTTCCTGTGCTGGGGTTACATGTTGGTGTTTTAAATGGAGGCTTCTCATTGGTTCCCGTGTGTCTCACTGATTGTAACAACGTGTTAAACTGTGATCGTCATCAAGTTCAATAAAGATCTACAGAGAGCAGCGTGAAGTCAACCTGTTCCTCCTCCTCTCCTCCTCCTCCTCCTCCTCCTCTCCTCCTCTCCTCCTCTCCTCCTCTCCTCCTCCTCTCCTCCACCTCTCCTCCTCCTCCTCCTCCTCCTCTCCTCCTCCTCTCCTCCACCACCTCCTCCTCCTCCTCCTCCTCCTCTCCTCCTCCTCTCCTCCTCCTCCTCCTGCTCCTCTCCACCACCTCCACCACCTCCTCCTCCTCTCCTCCTCCTCCTCCTCTCCTCCTCCTCCTCCACCACCTCCTCCTCCTCTCCTCCTCCTCCTCCTCCTACTCCTCCTCTCTTACTCCTCCTCCTCCTCCTCCCCTCTTCCTTTCTCTCGGGGTGCAGGTCGACACAGGAAGTCAGTACTGGAAGGATGTATTGAGACGTGTCGTTGCAGTCATTTCATTTCAAACCTGTATTTATCCAGATTGGTCCCATTGAGATCATAGATCTCTTTTTCAGGCAGACCTGCAGCATATCGGTTCCACATGAAACATGAAACAATAAAGGACATCATACATTATATTTACAGGATACATAGTTACAGACATTTACAAGAGCCCATTGTATCAGCAAGCATTTCATTTACCCTAGCTCTAAGACATGCAGAGGAATGAGATCGCTCAGTTTCACTTCTTGCTGAAGATTGTTCCAGCAAGTGGAGCTGCACATCAAAGCTGTCTCACCTAAGACAGTCCTTGCTCTTGGCTCATCTAACAAGACCACATCATGTGACCTCAGACAATAGCTGCTTGCTGCTCTCAGTGTGATCAGAGAGCAGATATAATACGGGAGTTTACCCAACATAGCTTTACAGATAAACGTGTACCAGAGACTGAGCCTCCGTACAGAGAGAGATGGTAAACCTGCCTTGGCGTACAGGGGGCAGTGATGAGTCAGCGCTTTACAGTTTGTGACAAATCTCAGAGCGCTGTGATACGCAGCATCTAGCTTGCTCAGGCAATGGGCCGGTGCATTCAGATAGACCAGATCCCCAGAGTGCAGCACAGGTCAAAGGTCACAGAGCCTCTTCCTGGCCTCAAGGAGAAGCAGGACGTGTTCCTGGAGAAGAACCCTAGCCTCACCCTCAGCTCTCTAAGCAGGTTAGAGAGCTGACGTTTAAAAGAGAGACGATCATCAAGCAGACACCCAGGTATTTGTAACAGCAACAACTTCAAGTGTTGTGCCTTGCGTAGTTACAATATCTACAACGGGCAATTTGTCCATTTATCCATGCCACTCATGTTTTGTCTCTTCGGCCAATATTAAAAAAACCAACTCAATTATTTTCCAATTCTTGCGGAGAAATAAAACTCACGACATTAAAAAGTCACAGCTTGTTAAAGAATATGATAAAGGCGGAATTAAAGCTTTAGACTTTGAATCGATGATTGGAACAATTAAAATTAAATGGTTGAAAGCTTTTTTGTCCCAGCCAGAATCCAAGTGGTTCCATATTCCAAAGGCCGTATCTAAACGTCCAGGAGCGTTTGATTTTCTTGTAAAATGTGATTTTGAGGTGAATAAGATTCGGACCAAATTGTCAAATTTTCAAACTTCATTATTGGAAAATGATATTTACACACAATTGTTCTCCTCATGGATCTACTTTATGGAACAATAGAGTGATTATTATGAACAGAACATCCTTGTTTAGGAGTGATTGGCATGAGAGGGGGATTTGGTTTGTTAGTGATTTACCAGATTGCAACGTGTACTGCTAAAGATTATAACAAGATCTGTAAAGCAATTCCTCTACCACTTATTGAAATGATTCATCATACTTTACTGTACTCAAATGTTGCATCAGTTTTACCTAGTTTGGAATGTATTGGCGATACTCTTAAGAATAACAAATCTATTAATGCTTCTTTGAAATCCCACTTTTTTCACAATTTGAACAGAGGCTTATTTCCACAAGGGACCGCTTTATCTGTAATGGAAAAAGCTCTCACTTATTTTATAAAATGGCCTATTTCTCCGAAAGCAAAAGAAACTCATTTTAAAATTGTTCATAAAATCTACCCGGTTTCTACTTTTTTTAAATTCAAGATTTAAATTTGAAGTGGAACCATGTTCCTTTTGTAATCTATCTGATGAATCGTTGGAACATTTATTTGTCTCATGCCCTTTTTCCAAATTGTTTTGGTCCAATGTGAGAGATTGGTTGTTACTTAAATTAACAAACATTCCGGCCTTCAACATATATCACATTTTATATTATATGGATCATTTGGATTCTCCCATATCTGATTTGGTAAATATAATTATTATTTTGGGTAAATATCATTTACATTGTAGTAAATGGAGAGGAGGCAAGCCCTCCTTTCACCGTTTCATAAATGAGTTCAAGTACTTTTTTCTGTCCCTTAGGAAAATACACTCTTGTGACATGTCGATAAAGATTTGCAATGACATTTCCAAATGGTTATTATTTTAAGTCAGCTTAATTTTTTTCTCTCCCCCTGGCTCTTATTGGATGTATTTTTGTTGTCTTATTGTGAATGGATGTCTTGCACTTATGTTGATACGTTGATGATATCCTCACCAAGCTTTTGTATGTTTTAAAAATGTTCAATGAAATAAAAACATATCTGGTACCTACACCGGCTCGAGATCGCTAGAATTTGAAAATACACAACCGGAGAAAATCTGCCACTTCCTCTCAGAGCCCCTCCCCCAACACACAGGAACGCGCACACGACCAATGAGGGCACGAGATCAGTGTGTGCCCCGAGGGAAGACTGACAGGCAGGTTGGCCAGGTTGTACTTGTTACAGTATCACGGCTTCTACAGATGACGTTTTTTAATGGATTGTTTGTCAAAGCACTTCAGATATCCATTTGCTATCGGGATGTTCAGAGCATTCCATGGAATATAACAGAAAGTGTATCTCGAGCCGGTTTCTGAAACGTACCTACCCCACCTTTAAGACTTTAAATGCATAGTCAACTTTAGTTTATAGTTTACTATTTTATTTATCTTATCTTATAAGCGTTGCTCTACAGAGGATTATTAGAGTAAAGACCTAAAACGCGCTTTAACAAAAATGTATAGAAAATGGGATTATGTCCAGAATATAATAGGATTGAAGTCAGGGCCGTTTCTACCTGTTTGGGGGGTCCTGTGCAAGATGCCTTTTGGGGGTCCTAGTCTTTACAGTTTTGTAACTACAATGGGGGGATTCCGAAGCCTTTGAGGTGATCTGTGGAGACGCATCAATCTGTGACGGAGCGTCCACACTACAGCTTCAGAGAGAGCTTGGAGCTGGGCGTGTCTGGAGCTTGGGGATTTTATTCAAGCAACACGACCAACAACCAATCACATGAATGTCCCGCCCCCGACATACAGAGCAAAAACCCCGGGGATTTTATGCGAGCAATATATATATATATATATAAACTCCCCAAACAGGAAACCTACCAGTTTCCCCCACTGTCTCTGCCCGCCTCCCTCCATGCTGGCTCCTCCGGTTTGTGTCCCGGTAGGTGAAGAGGGTCTGGTCATACAAAACCGGGTGAGTTGCTACGGCGATAGTTAGTTTCTCCTCCAACTTGTTTTGAAATATAGAAATGAACGGCGGGATATCTCTCCCAGCTTAGACGCGGTTTGATTGGCTACGGCTTCAGCTGTCAGGTTTTCAGAAACGGGATTTGATTGGCTGGCTACTCAGGCGTCTCCGGCGTCAGAAGTTGAACATTGTTCAACTTCTGACGCCGGAGACGGACCGCTCTGCTACCCACAATTCAGTTCGGCGAAAAAGCGCGGCTACGTGACGTCACCCCCGTTGAAAGTGAACGGGCAGCTTGGAGTTTTCGACGCTGTAGTGTGGACGGGCCGTTACACTTTAAGAGGAAGACAGGCTAATTGAAACGTACAAAAATGATATTAAAAAGGTAAACAATAAGGCTCCTCTCCGTCAATAAATGCAAGAGATACAGCACTTTCTCAACAATGTTTATTTGACATTTTTCGCCTTCCTCAGACGTCACTCATTGGCTGACAGCCCATCGATGATTCGGACTTTATTACCCCAAAAACCCAAGCCTCAGCTTTGCTATCGTTGCAGTTTAGTTGTGTTTATATCCTACATTTGATTCTGAAGCTTCACCGAACACAGGAAGGGGCTCGGCTGTCTACAAATAAAGACGGCTAATTTGAATTCTCCCTAAACATATTGAGGCTGAACCTGAACTTTCAGCTTGGGGGCCCCCTAGTGGCCGCGGGGGCCCTGTGCATCTGCACTGTGCGCCTATAGGAAGAGAGGGCCCTGAAGTGGGGGAAAGGGTGACTTTGGTGCAGAGCCACTATTTCAAGTATACTACGTCATCGAGTGGCGCCGAAGGACTGTTCAAGTGCCCAGCATTCGGCGCCACTCGATGACGTAGTATACTTGAAATAGTGGCTCTGCAGCCGCTTCACTCGACGTGGAGAACCAGCCAGTGGCTTTGGTGCAGAACCACATTCCAGGTGTTAATGGATAAAGAGCTTTGAGTGTTTGACAGGTGACAGCATTTTGTGTGAAGGCATTGGAAGTCTATAGAGTTGATTTCTAACTATCCTAAAAATGTATAGAAATGATTTTGAATAATGTGAAGGTCAAAGAAAAGAGAGGCACAATCAAAGCAGATTCATTATATTTTAATCTTTCTGTAAAGGAAATCATATAAATTAAAACGTGGTGATTTTAAAGAACAGGTTATCTGTCCACAGAGGTCAGAGGTCATCAGAGAGATGAGTAGAAGGGCAGAAAGAAAACACTGACGTATTATCAGCGTGTGACGGGACACCATCTATGAGAACTTTCAATTTTGTATTCACCGTTTTCCCCTCAACCCGCTGCAGCCATTTCCTACATTTCCCAGCATGCCGTTTACAACCCAATTCAGGCATCATTACGTCAACATGTCCATGTCCGCAGGTAGATGTCCAAAGAGCGTTAAGCGGCATCGGAAGTAAAGATGGAAATCTAAATGATTCAATGACTCAAAGAAGTACGTCTCTCACTCGAGGCAGAAAGCGGTGACACTGAATGTCCTGTAGTCAGAAATATGAAGCTCTGATTTCTCCTAATGTCGGTTTGCTCAAGAAGACTTTAGACAATAAGCACAAACAAACTTCACGTATCGCCCTCGAGTCGTGTATCTGCAGAACCAGCCGTTTTCATTTCACTGAGTTTCAACGTCTCGTAAATAACGCACTCGATCGTAAGCATGCATCCGAGAAGCAGAAGCTGCCGAAGTGGCGAACACGTTGCTGAAGAAATGCAAATAAATCGCGGGCGAGATGCTAAACGAACTCGTCTCAGAGAGAATCAGGCGATGGCTTGGACTACTCGCTGCGCCTGTAAACCAGCTGGCCGCCAACATGCCGGCGGCGTCAGAGGAATGACCGAATCCACGTGGCGCGGTGACGGCGCTGTGCAACGTCAGGAATCTGTTTCACGTGACATCCTTCGGGAAGCTTTTAGAGAAACAGCCAAGGGTCGGATGAGGACAACGATACCCCGCGGGAAATTATTGTGCACAAGACGACATATTCATTATTGTTTCCACACAAAGCACGACTTGTTATGTCATCGTTTACAGTTGGAGAGGTGATGGTAGGTCGTTAGCTTTGGACAGGGAGAAGCTAATGGTTTCCCCCCGTCCCTTCATGCTAAGCTAAGCTAACGTGGCCGGAGCTTCATATCCCCCCCCCGACACGAGATCGCTCTTGCGGACGAGAGGTCCTCCCCGTGTCTCCTGTAATCCGTCTAATCAAATCAAAAATCCCCTGAAATACTAAAAGAAAGGGACAGCTGCTCACTGGCGCGCGGGCGAGCTGCGGGAGCGCCTCTGCCGCACGTCTGAAGTAAAGGATGTAGTATGGAAACACGTTCTTTGACCGGGAGTCAAATAAAATACGATATCAAAGCCCCGGCAGTTCCAACATTCATAGAGCACATACAAGACTACGTATTCAACCAGCTCATAAGGAGATTCGTCGGCTTCACCGAGCGCAGCACAGCGTCCACCGCCGGACTCTGAGAGGAGTTGTTTCGATGTGTCTCGAGCTTTACCAGAAGCTCGGAAAACGCCCACAGTCGCTCCGGTGGTAGTTCCTCGTCCCTCAGAGGCGGATTGTTCGAGTTACTCCCCCCCCTCCCCCCCTCCCACACAGAACCCTCCCCCCTCTCGTCCGCTGGAACACACTCTACTGTGACGGAGAGAACGTCAGGACCATCCACCCGATCACGAAGTAGAAGAGGAACACGGGGTAAACCACCAGGGATTTCCGCCCGGGCCGGTTGGTTGTCGGCGAGGAAAGCCGTGGAGGCGAAGGTGGACCAACCGAAAGACACCGTCACGACCACGAGACGCACGATGAAGCTTACGATCCCCGAGCCGCCCACCAGGACGATCCGACACACCGCCATGGCCGCCGTCAGAGGCATGATGCAGTATCCCAGCACACACAGGCTCTGGAAGAAGGAGATGGTGCCGCCCAGAAGCTTGGAGTTCAGGGTGATGATGATGGAGCCGAACCACACGATGACGAAGACCTGGGGAGGAAGATTAAAATACATCGCTTTATATATGAGACGGAAATAAGTTTAACACTTGAATTCATTCGTTTCATAATTCTTTGTGTGACAGAGATGATGCAAAGTGTTTAGTGTCGTGGACGGAAGGGCTGAGCTGTTAGCGATAGTCTGAGGCTCGATATCCCAGTACTTCTACTATTACTCAAGTACAATATCCCAGTACTTCTACTATTTACTCAAGTACAACATCCCAGTACTTCTACTATTACTCAAGTACAACATCCCAGTACTTCTACTATTACTCAAGTACTTCTACTTGTACTCAAGTACAACATCCCAGTACTTCTACTATTACTCAAGTACAATATCCCAGTACTTCTACTTTTACTAAAGTACAACATCCCAGTACTTCTACTCGAGTACAATATCCCAGTACTTCTACTATTACTCAAGTACAACATCCCAGTACTTCTACTATTACTCAAGTACAACATCCCAGTACTTCTACTTTTACTCAAGTACAATATCCCAGTACTTCTACTCGAGTACAATATCCCAGTACTTCTACTATTACTCAAGTACAACATCCCAGTACTTCTACTTTTACTCAAGTACAATATCCCAGTACTTCTACTATTACTCAAGTACAATATCCCAGTACTTCTACTATTACTCAAGTACAACATCCCAGTACTTCTACTATTACTCAAGTACTTCTACTTTACTCAAGTACAACATCCCAGTACTTCTACTATTACTCAAGTACAATATCCCAGTACTTCTACTTTTACTCAAGTACAACATCCCAGTACTTCTACTTTTACTCAAGTACAATATCCCAGTACTTCTACTATTACTCAAGTACAACATCCCAGTACTTCTACTATTACTCAAGTACAACATCCCAGTACTTCTACTTTTACTCAAGTACAATATCCCAGTACTTCTACTCGAGTACAATATCCCAGTACTTCTACTATTACTCAAGTACAACATCCCAGTACTTCTACTTTTACTCAAGTACAAGATCCCAGTACTTCTACTATTACTCAAGTACAAGATCCCAGTACTTCTACTATTACTCAAGTACAATATCCCAGTACTTCTACTTTTACTCAAGTACAATATCCCAGTACTTCTACTCGAGTACAATATCCCAGTACTTCTACTATTACTCAAGTACAAGATCCCAGTACTTCTACTATTACTCAAGTACAATATCCCAGTACTTCTACTATTACTCAAGTACAATATCCCAGTACTTCTACTTTTACTCAAGTACAATATCCCAGTACTTCTACTATTACTCAAGTACAACATCCCAGTACTTCTACTTTTACTCAAGTACAATATCCCAGTACTTCTACTATTACTCAAGTACAACATCCCAGTACTTCTACTTTTACTCAAGTACAATATCCCAGTACTTCTACTATTACTCAAGTACAACATCCCAGTACTTCTACTATTACTCAAGTACAACATCCCAGTACTTCTACTTTTACTCAAGTACAACATCCCAGTACTTCTACTATTACTCAAGTACAACATCCCAGTACTTCTACTTTTACTCAAGTACAATATCCCAGTACTTCTACTATTACTCAAAGTACAACATCCCAGTACTTCTACTTTTACTCAAGTACAACATCCCAGTACTTCTACTTTTACTCAAGTACAACATCCCAGTACTTCTACTTTTACTCAAGTACAACATCCCAGTACTTCTACTATTTACTCAAGTACAACATCCCAGTACTTCTACTTTTACTCAAGTACAACATCCCAGTACTTCTACTTTTACTCAAGTACAACATCCCAGTACTTCTACTTTTACTCAAGTACAATATCCCAGTACTTCTACTATTACTAAAGTACAACATCCCAGTACTTCTACTATTACTCAAGTACAACATCCCAGTACTTCTACTTTTACTCAAGTACAACATCCCAGTACTTCTACTATTACTCAAGTACAACATCCCAGTACTTCTACTATTACTCAAATACAACATCCCAGTACTTCTACTATTACTCAAGTACAACATCCCAGTACTTCTACTTTTACTCAAGTACAACATCCCAGTACTTCTACTCGAGTACAATATCCCAGTACTTCTACTATTACTAAAGTACAACATCCCAGTACTTCTACTATTACTCAAGTACAACATCCCAGTACTTCTACTTTTACTCAAGTACAACATCCCAGTACTTCTACTATTACTCAAGTACAACATCCCAGTACTTCTACTATTACTCAAATACAACATCCCAGTACTTCTACTATTACTCAAGTACAACATCCCAGTACTTCTACTTTTACTCAAGTACAACATCCCAGTACTTCTACTCGAGTACAATATCCCAGTACTTCTACTATTACTCAAGTACAACATCCCAGTACTTCTACTCAAGTACAAGATCCCAGTACTTCTACTATTACTCAAGTACAAGATCCCAGTACTTCTACTATTACTCAAGTACAATATCCCAGTACTTCTACTTTTACTCAAGTACAATATCCCAGTACTTCTACTCGAGTACAATATCCCAGTACTTCTACTATTACTCAAATACAACATTCCAGTAGTTCTACTATTACTCAAGTACAACATCCCAGTACTTCTACTATTACTCAAGTACAACATCCCAGTACTTCTACTTTTACTTGAGTACAATATCCCAGTACTTCTACTATTACTCAAGTACAAGATCCCAGTACTTCTACTATTACTCAAGTACAATATCCCAGTACTTCTACTATTACTCAAGTACAATATCCCAGTACTTCTACTTTTACTCAAGTACAACATCCCAGTACTTCTACTTTTACTCAAGTACAATATCCCAGTACTTCTACTATTACTCAAGTACAACATCCCAGTACTTCTACTATTACTCAAGTACAACATCCCAGTACTTCTACTTTTACTCAAGTACAACATCCCAGTACTTCTACTATTACTCAAGTACAACATCCCAGTACTTCTACTTTTACTCGAGTACAATATCCCAGTACTTCTACTATTACTAAAGTACAACATCCCAGTACTTCTACTTTTACTCAAGTACAACATCCCAGTACTTCTACTTTTACTCAAGTACAACATCCCAGTACTTCTACTTTTACTCAAGTACAACATCCCAGTACTTCTACTATTACTCAAGTACAACATCCCAGTACTTCTACTTTTACTCAAGTACAACATCCCAGTACTTCTACTTTGTACTCAAGTACAACATCCCAGTACTTCTACTATTACTCAAGTACAACATCCCAGTACTTCTACTTTTACTCGAGTACAATATCCCAGTACTTCTACTATTACTCAAAGTACAACATCCCAGTACTTCTACTTTTACTCAAGTACAACATCCCAGTACTTCTACTTTTACTCAAGTACAACATCCCAGTACTTCTACTTTTACTCAAGTACAACATCCCAGTACTTCTACTATTACTCAAGTACAACATCCCAGTACTTCTACTTTTACTCAAGTACAACATCCCAGTACTTCTACTTTTACTCAAGTACAACATCCCAGTACTTCTACTTTTACTCAAGTACAACATCCCAGTACTTCTACTTTTACTCGAGTACAACATCCCAGTACTTCTACTTTTACTCAAGTACAACATCCCAGTACTTCTACTTTTACTCGAGTACAACATCCCAGTACTTCTACTATTACTAAAGTACAACATCCCAGTACTTCTACTTTTACTCAAGTACAACATCCCAGTACTTCTACTTTTACTCAAGTACAACATCCCAGTACTTCTACTATTACTCAAGTACAACATCCCAGTACTTCTACTTTTACTCAAGTACAACATCCCAGTACTTCTACTTTTACTCAAGTACAACATCCCAGTACTTCTACTTTTACTCAAGTACAACATCCCAGTACTTCTACTTTTACTCGAGTACAACATCCCAGTACTTCTACTTTTACTCAAGTACAACATCCCAGTACTTCTACTTTTACTCAAGTACAACATCCCAGTACTTCTACTTTTACTCAAGTACAACATCCCAGTACTTCTACTTTTACTCAAGTACAATATCCCAGTACTTCTACTATTACTCAAGTACAACATCCCAGTACTTCTACTTTTACTCAAGTACAACATCCCAGTACTTCTACTTTTACTCAAGTACAACATCCCAGTACTTCTACTATTACTCAAGTACAACATCCCAGTACTTCTACTTTTACTCAAGTACAACATCCCAGTACTTCTACTTTTACTCAAGTACAACATCCCAGTACTTCTACTTTTACTCAAGTACAACATCCCAGTACTTCTACTTTTACTCAAGTACAACATCCCAGTACTTCTACTTTTACTCAAGTACAACATCCCAGTACTTCTACTTTTACTCAAGTACAACATCCCAGTACTTCTACTTTTACTCAAGTACAACATCCCAGTACTTCTACTTTTACTCAAGTACAACATCCCAGTACTTCTACTTTTACTCGAGTACAACATCCCAGTACTTCTACTATTACTCAAGTACAACATCCCAGTACTTCTACTATTACTCAAGTACAACATCCCAGTACTTCTACTATTACTCAAGTACAATATCCCAGTACTTCTACTATTACTCAAGTACAACATCCCAGTACTTCTACTTTTACTCAAGTACAACATCCCAGTACTTCTACTATTACTCAAGTACAATATCCCAGTACTTCTACTATTACTCAAGTACAACATCCCAGTACTTCTACTTTTACTCAAGTACAACATCCCAGTACTTCTACTATTACTCAAGTACAACATCCCAGTACTTCTACTTTTACTCAAGTACAACATCCCAGTACTTCTACTATTACTCAAGTACAACATCCCAGTACTTCTACTTTTACTCGAGTACAACATCCCAGTACTTCTACTATTACTCAAGTACAACATCCCAGTACTTCTACTTTTACTCAAGTACAACATCCCAGTACTTCTACTTTTACTCAAGTACAACATCCCAGTACTTCTACTATTACTCAAGTACAACATCCCAGTACTTCTACTTTTACTCGAGTACAACATCCCAGTACTTCTACTATTACTCAAGTACAACATCCCAGTACTTCTACTTTTACTCAAGTACAACATCCCAGTACTTCTACTATTACTCAAGTACAACATCCCAGTACTTCTACTATTACTCAAGTACAACATCCCAGTACTTCTACTTTTACTCAAGTACAACATCCCAGTACTTCTACTATTACTCAAGTACAACATCCCAGTACTTCTACTTTTACTCAAGTACAACATCCCAGTACTTCTACTATTACTCAAGTACAACATCCCAGTACTTCTACTTTTACTCAAGTACAACATCCCAGTACTTCTACTATTACTCAAGTACAACATCCCAGTACTTCTACTTTTACTCAAGTACAACATCCCAGTACTTCTACTTTTACTCAAGTACAACATCCCAGTACTTCTACTTTTACTCAAGTACAACATCCCAGTACTTCTACTATTACTCAAGTACAACATCCCAGTACTTCTAGCCCACGGACACAAACGTGTTTTGTGACACTAGGATCAGAGGTGGGAAGTAATGGAGTACAATGACATGAGGATACATAATACACATTCAGGTCAGGTACCTCAGCGAACTGCGGCCCCCCCTGGTCCTCGCTGTCCGCGGCTCCTCCCTGGAGCAGCAGGGCCAGGGTGACGCACAGCAGCAGCGGGCCCCACAGGTCCCAGTCCCGCAGCAGCACGGAGCTCCTCTTCGGGTACAGCACGTGGATGAACTTACTGCCCACCGCCCGAAGATCCCGCAAAATGGTCTCCTTCACGGGCTCATCCAGGGTGGAGAACTCATCCTCTCCCCCCCGCTGTCTGTTGGAGGACGAGGACCCCATTGGCACAGAAATATCTCCCTCCACGGGGATATCTTCCGAGATAGAGACGTCCGAAAGTCCGGCGAATTGTCTGTTAGCCTCGTCCGCCATGTTTGTCTTTCTGTTGGCGTTGCGTTAATCCCGGGACTTTAGACGACCCCAGCAAGAAGACAGCTCGCAAACAGAGCTGTTGGCTCGCACATACAGCTCTCAGGCGCTGAATACAGCTCTCGCAATGGAGCTGGGCGGACACTTGTTGCTGTGAAAGCAGCGCAATGTTCGGGTTGGTCCAGTTTTGCTCCGCAGCTCCACGTCAGCTGAGCTTGTTTACTTCCGCAGGACGAGAGGAGCGAACATCCGGCTGGTGGGTTCAGGGACAGGATCAGATAATCAGAATTAACGCTACCAAGCATACGGTTTTTTTTGTACTGTAAATAAGGTTTTTTAGCTGGTTTACATCCGAATCAAAATGGGTTTTTATAACCAACACATACGATGAATTCACTTTGGTATAAGTGGTGAATACAGAGACAAAGAAAGAAGAATAGAAATATATAATATAATAAAATGCCTAGCATAAAAAAGTGTACTATTATAAAAGATGATTGTACCAAATTACAACACAGTTCTACTTTAACTCAAGTACAATATCTGAGTACTTCTCCCACCCCTGTGTGTCTGTATTTAGAATTATTCACAGACCTTCACCGTATAATAGTTCCCTTATTATTGATATGGGAACTATTACGCGCAGTACCTGAAGGCATCACCAGCGCTGGCTGAAGACCTCGGTTATTCTGATGACGCACAAATCCGTCGACAGCCGTTGTTCGGTCGTGTGTTTGTTTACATCCCGTGTGTGTGGTTTTAATCTGTAACTGTATCTGGTGTAGTTCAACATGTCGGCTAAGCGGTGCAGGAGAGGAGAGATTGAGCTGTATCGATCCCGCGGTGACCGAAGACTGTGAGCATCTGCTGAGTCTCTTCCAGAAAACGGACTCGGTTCGATTCGAGGTTTTCTCCAAAATATGGAAAGAGATGAACTTCTCCCACATCTTCCTGTGAGTCTCCATGAAACATATCTCTTTATACTGCAGGGGGGGGGGATACAAGTACATGTACCTCATATTCTATTGACATGTATATAGACTTCTTGCACTATTTTGTATTTCTGTATTTTATTATATATGTTTCGTTGTTGGAGGAGCTCAGGTCAGAAGGATTGAATCGCCATTTCTACACTCGCTGCTGAGCATATGACGATAACACCTTTGAATCTTTGAATCTTTGAATCTGATGGTTCTTTAATAACGAGACAATACCATCATTCATCTGTGTACAGTAGTGCCTTCACCTTGAACATTCATATTCAATTTAACATGCACACGATGTACTTAATATCCTACTTTTATATATAGTGTTGGCTGTAATGTGCAGATGTGGTAGAAGTACTCAGATCTGGTACTTGAGTAAAAGTAGAAGTACTCACATATTTAGTAAAAGTAGAAGTACTCAGATCTTTAGTAAAAGTAGAAGTACTCAGATCTTTAGTAAAAGTAGAAGTACTCAGATCTTTAGTAAAAGTAGAAGTACTCAGATCTTGAGTAAAAGTGGAAGTACTCACATATTTAGTAAAAGTAGAAGTACTCAGATCTGTAGTAACAGTAGAAGTACTCAGATCTTTAGTAACAGTAGAAGTACTCAGATCTGTAGTAACAGTAGAAGTACTCAGATCTGTAGTAACAGTAGAAGTACTCAGATCTTTAGTAAAAGTAGAAGTACTCAGATCTTTAGTAAAACTAGAAGTACTCAGATCTTTAGTAACAGTAGAAGTACTCAGATCTTTAGTAAAAGTAGAAGTACTCAGATCTTTAGTAAAAGAAAAGTACTCAGATCTGTAGTAAAACTAGAAGTACTCAGATCTTTAGTAAAAGTAGAAGTACTCAGATCTTTAGTAACAGTAGAAGTACTCAGATCTTTAGTAACAGTAGAAGTACTCAGATCTTTAGTAAAAGTAGAAGTACTCAGATCTGTAGTAACAGTAGAAGTACTCAGATCTGTAGTAACAGTAGAAGTACTCAGATCTGTAGTAACCGTAGAAGTACTCAGATCTTTAGTAAAAGTAGAAGTACTCAGATCTTTAGTAAAAGTAGAAGTACTCAGATCTTTAGTAACAGTAGAAGTACTCAGATCTGTAGTAACCGTAGAAGTACTCAGATCTTTAGTAAAAGTAGAAGTACTCAGATCTTTAGTAAAAGTAGAAGTACTCAGATCTGTAGTAAAAGTAGAAGTACTCAGATCTTTAGTAAAAGTAGAAGTACTCAGATCTGTAGTAACAGTAGAAGTACTCAGATCTTTAGTAAAAGTAGAAGTACTCAGATCTTTAGTAAAAGTAGAAGTACTCAGATCTTTAGTAAAAGTAGAAGTACTCAGATCTTTAGTAAAAGTAGAAGTACTCAGATCTGTAGTAACAGTAGAAGTACTCAGATCTTTAGTAAAAGTAGAAGTACTCAGATCTTTAGTAAAAGTAGAAGTACTCAGATCTGTAGTAACAGTAGAAGTACTCAGATCTTTAGTAAAAGTAGAAGTACTCAGATCTTTAGTAAAAGTAGAAGTACTCAGATCTTTAGTAAAAGTAGAAGTACTCAGATCTTTAGTAAAAGTAGAAGTACTCAGATCTGTAGTAACAGTAGAAGTACTCAGATCTTTAGTAAAAGTAGAAGTACTCAGATCTTTAATAAAAGTAGAAGTACTCAGATCTTTAGTAAAAGTAGAAGTACTCAGATCTGTAGTAACAGTAGAAGTACTCAGATCTTTAGTAACAGTAGAAGTACTCAGATCTGTAGTAAAAGTAGAAGTACTCAGATCTTTAGTAACAGTAGAAGTACTCAGATCTTTAGTAAACAGTAGAAGTACTCAGATCTGTAGTAACAGTAGAAGTACTCAGATCTTTAGTAACAGTAGAAGTACTCAGATCTTTAGTAACAGTAGAAGTACTCAGATCTTTAGTAAAAGTAGAAGTACTCAGATCTGTAGTAACAGTAGAAGTACTCAGATCTTTAGTAACAGTAGAAGTACTCAGATCTTTAGTAACAGTAGAAGTACTCAGATCTTGTAGTAAAAGTAGAAGTACTCAGATCTTTAGTAACAGTAGAAGTACTCAGATCTTTAGTAAAAGTAGAAGTACTCAGATCTGTAGTAAACAGTAGAAGTACTCAGATCTTGTAGTAAAAGTAGAAGTACTCAGATCTTTAGTAACAGTAGAAGTACTCAGATCTTTAGTAACAGTAGAAGTACTCAGATCTTTAGTAACAGTAGAAGTACTCAGATCTTTAGTAAAAGTAGAAGTACTCAGATCTGTAGTAACAGTAGAAGTACTCAGATCTTTAGTAACAGTAGAAGTACTCAGATCTTTAGTAAAAGTAGAAGTACTCAGATCTTTAGTAACAGTAGAAGTACTCAGATCTTTAGTAACAGTAGAAGTACTCAGATCTTTAGTAACAGTAGAAGTACTCAGATCTTTAGTAACAGTAGAAGTACTCAGATCTGTAGTAACAGTAGAAGTACTCAGATCTTTAGTAACAGTAGAAGTACTCAGATCTGTAGTAACCGTAGAAGTACTCAGATCTTTAGTAACAGTAGAAGTACTCAGATCTGTAGTAACCGTAGAAGTACTCAGATCTTATGTACTTTCTTCATCCCTTTGTTCCCAGCGGCACAGTGAAGCACGAGAAGCGTTCGTTCAGTCGTCTGATCCTGGACTCGGCGTACGGCTTCCTGCTGCCTCCCTTCAGCTTCCAGATCAGGGTGGGGGGGGCTTTACCTTCTCTACAGCCTGTTCCAGAGTCAGACTGCAGCGCCTCCCGAGCCGGTGAGGACACCTCTTCCCCATGTCCCCTCTACATCAACATGTGTCCCCTCTTCCCCATGTCCCCTCTACATCAACATGTGTCCCCTCTTCCCCATGTCCCCTCTACATCAACATGTGTCCCCTCTTCCCCATGTCCCCTCTACATCAACATGTGTCCCCTCTTCCCCATGTCCCCTCTACATCAACACGTGTCCCCTCTACATCAACATGTGTCCCCTCTTCCCCATGTCCCCTCTACATCAACATGTGTCCCCTCTTCCCCATGTCTCTTCTACATCAACATGTGTCCCCTCTTCTCCGTGTCTCTTCTACATCAACATGTGTCCCCTCTTCTTCATGTCTCTTCTACATCAACATGTGTCCCCTCTTCTACATCAGCATGTGTCCCCTCTTCTTCATGTCTCTTCTACATCAACATGTGTCCCCTCTTCTCCATGTCTCTTCTACATCAACATGTGTCCCCTCTTCTTCATGTCTCTTCTACATCAACATGTGTCCCCCTCTTCTCCATGTCTCTTCTACATCAACATGTGTCCCCTCTTCTCCATGTCTCCTCTACATCAACATGTGTCCCCTCTTCTTCATGTCTCTTCTACATCAACATGTGTCCCCTCTTCTCCATGTCTCTTCTACATCAACATGTGTCCCCTCTTCCCCATGTCCCCTCTACATCAACATGTGTCCCCTCTTCTTCATGTCTCTTCTACATCAACATGTGTCCCCTCTTCCCCATGTCCCCTCTACATCATCATGTGTCCCCTCTTCTTCATGTCCCCTCTACATCAACATGTGTCCCCTCTTCCCCATGTCCCCTCTACATCAACATGTGTCCCCTCTTCTTCGTGTCTCTTCTACATCAACATGTGTCCCCTCTTCTCCATGTCCCCTCTACATCAACATGTGTCCCCTCTTCTTCATGTCCCCTCTACATCATCATGTGTCCCCTCTTCTTCATGTCCCCTCTACATCAACATGTGTCCCCTCTTCCCCATGTCCCCTCTACATCAACATGTGTCCCCTCTTCTTCGTGTCTCTTCTACATCAACATGTGTCCCCTCTTCTACATCAACATGTGTCCCCTCTTCTCCATGTCTCTTCTACATCAACATGTGTCCCCTCTTCTTCACGTCTCTTCTACATCAACATGTGTCCCCTCTTCTTCATGTCTCTTCTACATCAACATGTGTCCCCTCTTCTTCGTGTCTCTTCTACATCAACATGTGTCCCCCTCTTCTACATCAACATGTGTCCCCTCTTCTCCATGTCTCTTCTACATCAACATGTGTCCCCTCTTCTTCGTGTCTCTTCTACATCAACATGTGTCCCCTCTTCTACATCAACATGTGTCCCCTCTTCTTCGTGTCTCTTCTACATCAACATGTGTCCCCCTCTTCTACATCAACATGTGTCCCCTCTTCTCCATGTCTCTTCTACATCAACATGTGTCCCCTCTTCTTCATGTCTCTTCTACATCAACATGTGTCCCCTCTTCTCCATGTCTCCTCTACATCAACATGTGTCCCCTCTTCTCCATGTCTCTTCTACATCAACATGTGTCCCCTCTTCTTCATGTCTCCTCTACATCAACATGTGTCCCCTCTTCTTCATGTCTCTTCTACATCAACATGTGTCCCCTCTTCTTCATGTCTCTTCTACATCAACACGTGTCGAAACAGTATGATAGGAGACCTTTGAAGCCTGAAACTCGAGTCCTCTGTGGTGTGTCCCGGCTCAGATCCGCTTGGCGCTGAAGGACTGGGAGCACGTGAAGAAGTTTGAGAAAGACGCGATGGACGCTCAGCACATGGACGTCATTTACATCCTCCGCCAGCTGAGGCTCCAGAGAGCCTTTCACTTCAGCGCCACGCCCACCCGGGTGAGTTCCCCTTTAGAGACCCCCCCTGTCCTGCTCCCTGTTCCGCAGGACAGGGGGGGTCCTGTACTGCGGCAGAAGTACTCAGGTCCTGTACTGCGGCAGAAGTACTCCGGTCCTGTACTACAGCAGAAGTACTCAGGTCCTGTACTACAGCAGAAGTACTCAGGTCCTGTAATGCAGCAGAAGTACTCAGGTCCTGTACTACAGCAGAAGTACTCAGGTCCTGTACTACAGCAGAAGTACTCAGGTCCTGTACTGCAGCAGAAGTACTCAGGTCCTGTACTACAGCAGAAGTAGAAGTACTCAGGTCCTGTACTACAGCAGAAGTAGAAGTACTCAGGTCCTGTACTACAGTAGAAGTAGAAGTACTCAGGTCCTGTACTACAGCAGAAGTAGAAGTACTCAGGTATTGTACTTGAGTAAAAGTAGAAGTACTCAGATCTTGTACTTGAGTAAAAGTAGAAGTACTCAGATCTTGTACTTGAGTAAAAGTAGAAGTAGTCAGATCTTGTACTTCAGGAAAAGTAGAAGTACTCAGATCTTGTACTTGAGCAAAAGTAGAAGTACTCAGATCTTGTACTTGAGCAAAAGTAGAAGTACTCAGATATTGTACTTGAGTAAAAGTAGAAGTACTCAGATATTTACTTCCTCCTCCTCCTCCTCCTCCTCCTCCTCCTCCTCCTCCTCCTCCTCCTCCTCCTCCTCCTCCCTCCTCCTCCTCCTCCCAGCTTGTCTTCAGAAAGCTGAGGAAGAAGGAGAGCCCGGCGCTGTGTGAGAACTTCATTGAGAGAGCGTCTCGTCCGCAGGAACTCATCAACATCGACCTGCTGGAGGTGAGAAGAACCCCTCCATTAAAACACTGTTACATTAAATCATTAAAATATATTAACCAGAGAGGGTAAAAGTACACACATCGTTCACTCAAGTAGAAGTACACACATCCTTTACTCAAGTAGAAGTACACACATTCAAACTAAAGGAACCAGCCTGTTTGGAAAATGAGAGAAGTAGAAAGTACAGGTATTTGAGTTCAACATGAGAGAAGTAGAAAGTACAGGTATTTGAGTTCAACATGAGAGAAGTAGAAAGTACAGGTATTTGAGTTCAACATGTAAGAAGTAGAAAGTACAGGTATTTGTGTTCAACATGTGAGAAGTAGAAAGTACAGGTATTTGAGTTCAACATGAGAGAAGTATAAAGTACAGGTATTTGAGTTCAACATGAGAGAAGTAGAAAGTACAGGTATTTGAGTTCAACATGAGAGAAGTAGAAAGTACAGGTATTTGAGTTCAACATGTAAGAAGTAGAAAGTACAGGTATTTGTGTTCAACATGTAAGAAGTAGAAAGTACAGGTATTTGAGTTCAACATGTGAGAAGTAGAAAGTACAGGTATTTGAGTTCAACATGTAAGAAGTAGAAAGTACAGGTATTTGAGTTCAACATGAGAGAAGTAGAAAGTACAGGTATTTGTGTTCAACATGTAAGAAGTAGAAAGTACAGGTATTTGAGTTCAACATGTAAGAAGTAGAAAGTACAGGTATTTGGGTTCAACATGAGAGAAGTAGAAAGTACAGGTATTTGTGTTCAACATGTAAGAAGTAGAAAGTACAGGTATTTGAGTTCAACATGTGAGAAGTAGAAAGTACAGGTATTTGAGTTCAACATGTAAGAAGTAGAAAGTACAGGTATTTGAGTTCAACATGAGAGAAGTAGAAAGTACAGGTATTTGAGTTCAACATGTAAGAAGTAGAAAGTACAGGTATTTGGGTTCAACATGAGAGAAGTAGAAAGTACAGGTATTTGTGTTCAACATGTAAGAAGTAGAAAGTACAGGTATTTGAGTTCAACATGTGAGAAGTAGAAAGTACAGGTATTTGAGTTCAACATGTAAGAAGTAGAAAGTACAGGTATTTGAGTTCAACATGAGAGAAGTAGAAAGTACAGGTATTTGTGTTCAACATGTAAGAAGTAGAAAGTACAGTATTTGTGTTCAACATGTAAGAAGTAGAAAGTACAGGTATTTGAGTTCAACATGAGAGAAGTAGAAAGTACAGGTATTTGTGTTCAACATGTAAGAAGTAGAAAGTACAGGTATTTGTGTTCAACATGTAAGAAGTAGAAAGTACAGGTATTTGAGTTCAACATGTAAGAAGTAGAAAGTACAGGTATTTGTGTTCAACATGTAAGAAGTAGAAAGTACAGGTATTTGAGTTCAACATGTGAGAAGTAGAAAGTACAGGTATTTGAGTTCAACATGTAGAGAAGTAGAAAGTACAGGTATTTGAGTTCAACATGAGAGAAGTAGAAAGTACAGGTATTTGAGTTCAACATGTGAGAAGTAGAAAGTACAGGTATTTGAGTTCAGCATGTAAGAAGTAGAAAGTACAGGTATTTGTGTTCAACATGTAAGAAGTAGAAAGTACAGGTATTTGAGTTCAACATGAGAGAAGTAGAAAGTACAGGTATTTGAGTTCAACATGTAAGAAGTAGTGGAGTAAAGTACTGATACCAGAAACATGTACTTAAGTACAGTAACTAAGTATTCGTACTCCACTACTTCCCACCTCTGATATGAAGTGTTGTTGTTGTTGTTGTTGTTGTCGTCGTTGTCGTTGTAGGAACTCACTAATGTCCATGATCTCTATGGGACACTGAAGTCTTCTGTTTCTGAGACGTCAGAGAATTCTTCTGTGAACCTGATCCGTGACGATCTGATCCCTCAGCTGAGGAGCACCGTGATGGACTTCCACAAGTGGCAGAGCCGGCAGGTGAGAGGGAGAGGGAGAGGGAGAGAGAGAGGGAGAGGGAGAGGGAGAGGGGGAGGGGGAGGGAGAGGCGGAGGGAGAGGGAGAGGGAGAGGGAGAGGGAGAGGGAGAGAGAGAGGGAGAGGGAGAGGGAGAGAGAGAGGGAGAGGGAGAGGGAGAGGGAGAGAGAGAGGGAGAGGGAGAGAGAGAGGGAGAGGGAGAGGGAGAGGCGGAGTCACGAGATGAGAAGAACTTTATTGATCCCAAGTTGGAAATGTTTGCGTTGCAGCAGCATCGTTGTGTGACCGCGTGTCGCCGTGCACGAGATGGTCCCTCTGCGATAAGGAGGAGGCGAGAGTCACCGTTAAATGCTATCGTGTTCTGCGGTTCCACACAACGTGCATCGCCTCTAACTGACGCTAACGGTCGTTCTATTTATTCATTATCATTATTTAGTGATCTAGGAGTTACAGACGAGTGCATCACGTGCAGTGAGACACGTGCACACACACACACACACACACATACATGCATGCACGCACACACACACACACACCCACGCACACGCGCACACACACACACACACACACACATATACGCACACACATGCACACACATACACACACACACATACGCACACACATGCACACACATACATACGCACACACACACATACATATGCACACACACACACATACATACACACATGCACACACACATACGCACACACATATACGCACACACACACATACGCACACACACATACGCATACATACGCACACACACACACACACACACACACACATACATACATACGCACACACACACATACGCGCACACACACATACATACACACACATATATACACACACACATACATACACACATACGCACACACACACACACACTGACAGAAACACACACACACATACGCACACACATACGCACACACACACACACATACATACACACATATGCACACACACACACACACACAGACACACACACACTGACAGAAACACACACACACACATACACACACACACACACACACACACACACATACGCACACACACATACGCATGCACACACACACACACACATCCCTCTCTCTCTCTTAAAGGGACAGCGGTCCGACTCGGCACTAATACCATAACACGTGTCATTGACCTTGAATGCCTTTGATTTGATTGGTCGATGGTTCTCGTGGTTCGAAGGCGTGTGTTACGACGACCACAGGCGGGTTACGGCTGAAACAGGTTTGAAATAAAGCACGATGAAGACGGCTTCCCCTTTTTAAGAATCGCAATTCTTGACTTGGAATCGAAACAGAAAATGTGGTATCGTCACAACACTCGTGCTGATATGTCTCGTCTCTCCAGGTGCCGCTGATGAAGATGAAGATGAAGATGAAGGCAGCGGCGAGGGAATGTCGTCCCAGCAGAGGTGAGCTAGCCTTCCTGAAGTCTCATAGCCTCTGTGGTTCACCTGCTGCGGGATTACAACGGTGTTTCTGTGTCCTCAGTGCTCCAGGAGAGCTCAGCTCATCGCCTCCATCAAGTCCAAAGCGTACGGGGAGGCCGCCGAGGTTTGTGTAACTCATCACGAATCAATTTCATATCATTACCAAACCTTTATTTATACATAATGAAGTAGTTCCACATGAAACATAAACAGAAAACAATAAGAACACTCATGTACCAATACCGATCCACCATGAGGCATGTACCCCAGACAGACTTCACCGTTTTATTAGCAACCGACCGATCTTTAAAAACTATGGTTCTTTAGGCGAGACGCAACTTGCTCATGAACACGACACCATTACATTCTGCAGCACTATGAGCATTCCCAAAATGTTCATAGGAGCAGCTCGTGAAGATGCTGCTCTCCCCCTCAGAAAGACAGTCTAACATCCTAAGAAGGTGTATAAAGTGCCCATTTAATAAAAACCCCCCACAAGCATGCGACCTCGGGCCGAGCCACTTACACTTCATCTCCGTTGAAGTCAGGTAGCATATTGGAATAGTTTGAGTTAACCCCAGCAAGCTGGCTTTTGTAAACGAAGAAGTGACCGTAGACTGAGCCTACCGAGCCGTGTGGTCCCGCGGGGGCGGTACCGCTGTGGCCGCCCCCCCATGGAGTCGCGTGCCCTACCATATCACGTCGGCGATCTATATGAGTTGCCCGACGTCTAGGCGGTGGGGGTCGTGTCTTGAGCACGTGAGACAACCGCCCGCATCTTTAACAAAAACTAGAAAAAGAAGACTCAAACCCCCCGCAGAAACATCATGACAACCTGACAACTACAAGAGCAAAAGTGCCTTCCGTTCTCATGGCTCACAAAAATATAATGCAAAAAAGTCTCCTAGTTCAACAGTAAGACAACTAGCGCATGAGACGCGAGCTAACGCAAACACCTAAACAACGAGTAACTACATAAGCTACTCGATACTGCTATAACCTGAGTTCCAATCACAATATCTCCCCCTAAGACCGAAGACGAAAACACGACCAGTTCCCCAAATTGCCAGGGCACACCATACGTCACCACCCACCACATGGCCTACCACGCCCCACCCCACCTCTCGCTAACATACACCCCCTAATGCCCCAATCCATCAAAACCCCAATACCGCCAGGCGCGCCACACACAGGGAAGGCCCATGCGCCTGGGGGCGGAACCCCGATGTCCTGGCGCCGTGGGTCCTTCCTGCCGGTGTTGTAATTCAACGTCTGGTAATAATGACTGGTATAGAGTACGGGGGGGGTGGGGGGGGGGGGGGAGGAGATGTGGCCGCTAAAGAGAACGGGGGGGATAGTTAATTGGGGTAAAAGAATAGGATATGGGGGGGGTATTGTGTGGGGGTTATTTGAAGGAGGGAGGGATAGAAAATTATGTTATAAAGGGGGTTGGGGAGTATGAGTGGGTAAGGGGAAGTGGGGGGGAGTAGTGGGGTGGGGGGTGGGGGGAGTAGGAATAAGGAGTGGGAGGGATTTTGGTGTTATGGGGAGAGTATGGGGGGATAAGGTGGGATTAGGGGGAGATGTTTTTAGTAGAGGGAGAAATATTGGATGGAGGTTTGTAGGTTGAGAAATGGATTTGGGGTTAGATGTAGGGTTTAGATTAAAGAAGGGGGGGTGGAAGGTGGGTTTGATTTGAATGAAAGGATTGATATGGGGGGGGTTGGGTGGGGGTGTAGGGGGTTATGGAATGGATATATTTAGATTGAAGGGTAAGGAGGAGTTAGTTAGTAAATGAATTGGGGATTTGAATGGGAGGATGGATATGATTGAAAATTATTGTGTTATTTTATATGAGGGATGTAAATGTGAGTATGTAATGGTTGGGGAATGATTGATTCGATCGGAGTACCTCGTCTCTAGGGCTAACCGTCTTCTGTTGTATATTAAATGTGATACAGATGGGCCTCGCTTAGAAAATACTTTACAAACGACACAGTCCCGAGGTATACAAAAAACACTCGAGTGGAGAACACTCAGTAAATAAACAACAACAAAATGGAAAGAGAACACAAGTGACATACACATTCTTATCACATGGCTTAGTTTGATACTTGATATTGTAGAGTAGATGCATTAGCAGGTCCATCGCGCGATGATATGCAATTTTGCTCCCATGTGGTGGATGTCGTCCCACGCTCCTTGAATGCAGCAGCTAAAAGGTGAGGCTTCTGGAGTGGCGGATATCCCCACGCTCCCTTGAATGCAGCAGCTAAAGGTTGTGAGCTTCTGGAGTGGTGGATATCCCACGCTCCCTGAATGCAGCAGCTAAAGGTGTGAGCTTCTGGAGTGGCGGATATCCCACGCTCCCTGAATGCAGCAGCTAAAGGTGTGAGCTTCTGGAGTGGTGGATATCCCACGCTCCCTGAATGCAGCAGCTAAAGGTGTGAGCTTCTGGAGTGGTGGATATCCCACGCTCCCTGAATGCAGCAGCTAAAGGTGTGAGCTTCTGGAGTGGTGGATATCCCACGCTCCCTGAATGCAGCAGCTAAAGGTGTGAGCTTCTGGAGTGGTGGATATCCCACGCTCCCTGAATGCAGCAGCTAAAGGTGTGAGCTTCTGGAGTGGTGGATATCCCACGCTCCCTGAATGCAGCAGCTAAAGGTGTGAGCTTCTGGAGTGGTGGATATCCCACGCTCCCTGAATGCAGCAGCTAAAGGTGTGAGCTTCTGGAGTGGTGGATATCCCACGCTCCCTGAATGCAGCAGCTAAAGGTGTGAGCTTCTGGAGTGGTGGATATCCCACGCTCCCTGAATGCAGCAGCTAAAGGTGTGAGCTTCTGGAGTGGTGGATATCCCACGCTCCCTGAATGCAGCAGCTAAAGGTGTGAGCTTCTGGAGTGGTGGATATCCCACGCTCCCTGAATGCAGCAGCTAAAGGTGTGAGCTTCTGGAGTGGTGGATATCCCACGCTCCCTGAATGCAGCAGCTAAAGGTGTGAGCTTCTGGAGTGGTGGATATCCCACGCTCCCTGAATGCAGCAGCTAAAGGTGTGAGCTTCTGGAGTGGTGGATATCCCACGCTCCCTGAATGCAGCAGCTAAAGGTGTGAGCTTCTGGAGTGGTGGATATCCCACGCTCCCTGAATGCAGCAGCTAAAGGTGTGAGCTTCTGGAGTGGTGGATATCCCACGCTCCCTGAATGCAGCAGCTAAAGGTGTGAGCTTCTGGAGTGGTGGATATCCCACGCTCCCTGAATGCAGCAGCTAAAGGTGTGAGCTTCTGGAGTGGTGGATATCCCACGCTCCCTGAATGCAGCAGCTAAAGGTGTGAGCTTCTGGAGTGGTGGATATCCCACGCTCCCTGAATGCAGCAGCTAAAGGTGTGAGCTTCTGGAGTGGTGGATATCCCACGCTCCCTGAATGCAGCAGCTAAAGGTGTGAGCTTCTGGAGTGGTGGATATCCCACGCTCCCTGAATGCAGCAGCTAAAGGTGTGAGCTTCTGGAGTGGTGGATATCCCACGCTCCCTGAATGCAGCAGCTAAAGGTGTGAGCTTCTGGAGTGGTGGATATCCCACGCTCCCTGAATGCAGCAGCTAAAGGTGTGAGCTTCTGGAGTGGTGGATATCCCACGCTCCCTGAATGCAGCAGCTAAAGGTGTGAGCTTCTGGAGTGGTGGATATCCCACGCTCCCTGAATGCAGCAGCTAAAGGTGTGAGCTTCTGGAGTGGTGGATATCCCACGCTCCCTGAATGCAGCAGCTAAAGGTGTGAGCTTCTGGA
>CM070494.1:38379991-38396991 GCA_036324585.1 Champsocephalus esox
TCTCTCATGTTGAACTCAAATACCTGTACTTTCTACTTCTCTCATTTTCCAAACAGGCTGGTTCCTTTAGTTTGAATGTGTGTACTTCTACTTGAGTAAAGGATGTGTGTACTTCTACTTGAGTGAACGATGTGTGTACTTTTACCCTCTCTGGTTAATATATTTTAATGATTTAATGTAACAGTGTTTTAATGGAGGGGTTCTTCTCACCTCCAGCAGGTCGATGTTGATGAGTTCCTGCGGACGAGACGCTCTCTCAATGAAGTTCTCACACAGCGCCGGGCTCTCCTTCTTCCTCAGCTTTCTGAAGACAAGCTGGGAGGGAGGAGGAGGAGGAGGAGGAGGAGGAGGAGGAGGAGGAGGAGGAGGAGGAGGAGGAGGAAGTAAATATCTGAGTACTTCTACTTTTACTCAAGTACAATATCTGAGTACTTCTACTTTTGCTCAAGTACAAGATCTGAGTACTTCTACTTTTGCTCAAGTACAAGATCTGAGTACTTCTACTTTTCCTGAAGTACAAGATCTGACTACTTCTACTTTTACTCAAGTACAAGATCTGAGTACTTCTACTTTTACTCAAGTACAAGATCTGAGTACTTCTACTTTTACTCAAGTACAATACCTGAGTACTTCTACTTCTGCTGTAGTACAGGACCTGAGTACTTCTACTTCTACTGTAGTACAGGACCTGAGTACTTCTACTTCTGCTGTAGTACAGGACCTGAGTACTTCTACTTCTGCTGTAGTACAGGACCTGAGTACTTCTGCTGCAGTACAGGACCTGAGTACTTCTGCTGTAGTACAGGACCTGAGTACTTCTGCTGTAGTACAGGACCTGAGTACTTCTGCTGCATTACAGGACCTGAGTACTTCTGCTGTAGTACAGGACCTGAGTACTTCTGCTGTAGTACAGGACCGGAGTACTTCTGCTGCAGTACAGGACCTGAGTACTTCTGCTGTAGTACAGGACGGAGTACTTCTGCCGCAGTACAGGACCTGAGTACTTCTGCCGCAGTACAGGACCCCCCCTGTCCTGCGGAACAGGGAGCAGGACAGGGGGGGGTCTCTAAAGGGGAACTCACCCGGGTGGGCGTGGCGCTGAAGTGAAAGGCTCTCTGGAGCCTCAGCTGGCGGAGGATGTAAATGACGTCCATGTGCTGAGCGTCCATCGCGTCTTTCTCAAACTTCTTCACGTGCTCCCAGTCCTTCAGCGCCAAGCGGATCTGAGCCGGACACACCACAGAGGACTCGAGTTTCAGGCTTCAAAGGTCTCCTATCATACTGTTTCGACACGTGTTGATGTAGAAGAGACATGAAGAAGAGGGGACACATGTTGATGTAGAAGAGACATGGAGAAGAGGGGACACATGTTGATGTAGAGGAGACATGAAGAAGAGGGGACACATGTTGATGTAGAAGAGACATGGAGAAGAGGGGACACATGTTGATGTAGAGGAGACATGGAGAAGAGGGGACACATGTTGATGTAGAAGAGACATGAAGAAGAGGGGACACATGTTGATGTAGAAGAGACATGGAGAAGAGGGGACACATGTTGATGTAGAAGAGGGGACACATGTTGATGTAGAAGAGACACGAAGAAGAGGGGACACATGTTGATGTAGAAGAGGGGGACACATGTTGATGTAGAAGAGACACGAAGAAGAGGGGACACATGTTGATGTAGAAGAGACATGGAGAAGAGGGGACACATGTTGATGTAGAAGAGGGGACACATGTTGATGTAGAAGAGACACGAAGAAGAGGGGACACATGTTGATGTAGAAGAGACATGAAGAAGAGGGGACACATGTTGATGTAGAAGAGACGTGAAGAAGAGGGGACACATGTTGATGTAGAAGAGACATGGAGAAGAGGGGACACATGTTGATGTAGAAGAGGGGACACATGTTGATGTAGAAGAGACACGAAGAAGAGGGGACACATGTTGATGTAGAGGGGACATGGGGAAGAGGGGACACATGTTGATGTAGAGGGGACATGAAGAAGAGGGGACAATGATGATGTAGAGGGGACATGAAGAAGAGGGGACACATGATGATGTAGAGGGGACATGAGGAAGAGGGGACACATGTTGATGTAGAGGGGACATGGAGAAGAGGGGACACATGTTGATGTAGAAGAGACACGAAGAAGAGGGGACACATGTTGATGTAGAGGGGACATGGGGAAGAGGGGACACATGTTGATGTAGAGGGGACATGAAGAAGAGGGGACACATGATGATGTAGAGGGGACATGGGGAAGAGGGGACACATGTTGATGTAGAAGAGACATGAAGAAGAGGGGACACATGTTGATGTAGAGGGGACATGGGGAAGAGGGGACACATGTTGATGTAGAAGAGACATGGAGAAGAGGGGACACATGTTGATGTAGAAGAGACATGAAGAAGAGGGGACACATGTTGATGTAGAGGAGACATGGAGAAGAGGGGACACATGTTGATGTAGAAGAGACATGGAGAAGAGGGGACACATGTTGATGTAGAAGAGACATGAAGAAGAGGGGACACATGTTGATGTAGAAGAGACATGGAGAAGAGGGGACACATGTTGATGTAGAAGAGACATGAAGAAGAGGGGACACATGCTGATGTAGAAGAGGGGACACATGTTGATGTAGAAGAGACATGAAGAAGAGGGGACACATGTTGATGTAGAAGAGACACGGAGAAGAGGGGACACATGTTGATGTAGAAGAGACATGGGGAAGAGGGGACACATGTTGATGTAGAGGGGACACGTGTTGATGTAGAGGGGACATGGGGAAGAGGGGACACGTGTTGATGTAGAGGGGACATGGGGAAGAGGTGTCCTCACCGGCTCGGGAGGCGCTGCAGTCTGACTCTGGAACAGGCTGTAGAGAAGGTAAAGCCCCCCCACCCTGATCTGGAAGCTGAAGGGAGGCAGCAGGAAGCCGTACGCCGAGTCCAGGATCAGACGACTGAACGACCGCTTCTCGTGCTTCACTGTGCCGCTGGGAACAAAGGGATGAAGAAAGTACATAAGATCTGAGTACTTCTACTGTTACTACAGATCTGAGTACTTCTACTGTTACTAAAGATCTGAGTACTTCTACTGTTACTACAGATCTGAGTACTTCTACTGTTACTAAAGATCTGAGTACTTCTACTGTTACTAAAGATCTGAGTACTTCTACTGTTACTAAAGATCTGAGTACTTCTACTGTTACTAAAGATCTGAGTACTTCTACTTTTACTAAAGATCTGAGTACTTCTACTGTTACTAAAGATCTGAGTACTTCTACTGTTACTAAAGATCTGAGTACTTCTACTGTTACTACAGATCTGAGTACTTCTACTTTTACTAAAGATCTGAGTACTTCTACTGTTACTAAAGATCTGAGTACTTCTACTGTTACTAAAGATCTGAGTACTTCTACTGTTACTAAAGATCTGAGTACTTCTACTTTTACTACAAGATCTGAGTACTTCTACAGTTACTACAGATCTGAGTACTTCTACTTTTACTAAAGATCTGAGTACTTCTACTGTTACTAAAGATCTGAGTACTTCTACTTTTACTACAAGATCTGAGTACTTCTACTGTTACTAAAGATCTGAGTACTTCTACTGTTACTAAAGATCTGAGTACTTCTACTGTTACTACAGATCTGAGTACTTCTACTTTTACTAAAGATCTGAGTACTTCTACTGTTACTAAAGATCTGAGTACTTCTACTGTTACTAAAGATCTGAGTACTTCTACTGTTACTACAGATCTGAGTACTTCTACTGTTACTAAAGATCTGAGTACTTCTACTGTTACTAAAGATCTGAGTACTTCTACTTTTACTACAGATCTGAGTACTTCTACTGTTACTAAAGATCTGAGTACTTCTACTGTTACTAAAGATCTGAGTACTTCTACTGTTACTACAGATCTGAGTACTTCTACTTTTACTAAAGATCTGAGTACTTCTACTTTTACTAAAGATCTGAGTACTTCTACTGTTACTACAGATCTGAGTACTTCTACTGTTACTACAGATCTGAGTACTTCTACTTTTACTAAAGATCTGAGTACTTCTACTGTTACTAAAGATCTGAGTACTTCTACTGTTACTACAGATCTGAGTACTTCTACTTTTACTAAAGATCTGAGTACTTCTACTTTTACTAAAGATCTGAGTACTTCTACTGTTACTACAGATCTGAGTACTTCTACTGTTACTACAGATCTGAGTACTTCTACTTTTACTAAAGATCTGAGTACTTCTACTTTTATTAAAGATCTGAGTACTTCTACTTTTACTAAAGATCTGAGTACTTCTACTGTTACTACAGATCTGAGTACTTCTACTTTTACTAAAGATCTGAGTACTTCTACTTTTACTAAAGATCTGAGTACTTCTACTTTTACTAAAGATCTGAGTACTTCTACTTTTACTAAAGATCTGAGTACTTCTACTGTTACTACAGATCTGAGTACTTCTACTTTTACTAAAGATCTGAGTACTTCTACTTTTACTACAGATCTGAGTACTTCTACTTTTACTAAAGATCTGAGTACTTCTACTTTTACTAAAGATCTGAGTACTTCTACTGTTTACTACAGATCTGAGTACTTCTACTTTTACTAAAGATCTGAGTACTTCTACTTTTACTAAAGATCTGAGTACTTCTACTTTTACTAAAGATCTGAGTACTTCTACTTTTACTAAAGATCTGAGTACTTCTACTGTTACTACAGATCTGAGTACTTCTACTTTTACTAAAGATCTGAGTACTTCTACTTTTACTACAGATCTGAGTACTTCTACTTTTACTAAAGATCTGAGTACTTCTACTTTTACTAAAGATCTGAGTACTTCTACGGTTACTACAGATCTGAGTACTTCTACTTTTACTAAAGATCTGAGTACTTCTACTTTTACTAAAGATCTGAGTACTTCTACGGTTACTACAGATCTGAGTACTTCTACTGTTACTACAGATCTGAGTACTTCTACTGTTACTACAGATCTGAGTACTTCTACTTTTACTAAAGATCTGAGTACTTCTACTGTTACTAAAGATCTGAGTACTTCTACTGTTTACTAAAGATCTGAGTACTTCTACTTTTACTAAAGATCTGAGTACTTCTAGTTTTACTACAGATCTGAGTACTTTTCTTTTACTAAAGATCTGAGTACTTCTACTTTTACTAAAGATCTGAGTACTTCTACTGTTACTAAAGATCTGAGTACTTCTAGTTTTACTAAAGATCTGAGTACTTCTACTTTTACTAAAGATCTGAGTACTTCTAGTTTTACTAAAGATCTGAGTACTTCTACTTTTACTAAAGATCTGAGTACTTCTAGTTTTACTAAAGATCTGAGTACTTCTAGTTTTACTACAAGATCTGAGTACTTCTACTTTTACTAAAGATCTGAGTACTTCTACTGTTACTAAAGATCTGAGTACTTCTACGGTTACTAAAGATCTGAGTACTTCTACTGTTACTAAAGATCTGAGTACTTCTACTGTTACTAAAGATCTGAGTACTTCTACTTTTACTACAGATCTGAGTACTTCTACTGTTACTAAAGATCTGAGTACTTCTACTGTTACTAAAGATCTGAGTACTTCTACTGTTACTAAAGATCTGAGTACTTCTACTGTTACTAAAGATCTGAGTACTTCTACTGTTACTAAAGATCTGAGTACTTCTAGTTTTACTAAAGATCTGAGTACTTCTACTGTTACTAAAGATCTGAGTACTTCTAGTTTTACTAAAGATCTGAGTACTTCTACTGTTACTAAAGATCTGAGTACTTCTACTGTTACTAAAGATCTGAGTACTTCTACTGTTACTAAAGATCTGAGTACTTCTAGTTTTACTAAAGATCTGAGTACTTCTACTGTTACTAAAGATCTGAGTACTTCTAGTTTTACTAAAGATCTGAGTACTTCTACTGTTACTAAAGATCTGAGTACTTCTACTGTTACTACAGATCTGAGTACTTCTACTTTTACTAAAGATCTGAGTACTTCTACTTTTACTACAGATCTGAGTACTTCTACTTTTACTAAAGATCTGAGTACTTCTACTTTTACTAAAGATCTGAGTACTTCTACGGTTACTACAGATCTGAGTACTTCTACTTTTACTAAAGATCTGAGTACTTCTACTTTTACTAAAGATCTGAGTACTTCTACGGTTACTACAGATCTGAGTACTTCTACTGTTACTACAGATCTGAGTACTTCTACTGTTACTACAGATCTGAGTACTTCTACTTTTACTAAAGATCTGAGTACTTCTACTGTTACTAAAGATCTGAGTACTTCTACTGTTACTAAAGATCTGAGTACTTCTACTTTTACTAAAGATCTGAGTACTTCTAGTTTTACTACAGATCTGAGTACTTTTCTTTTACTAAAGATCTGAGTACTTCTACTTTTACTAAAGATCTGAGTACTTCTACTGTTACTAAAGATCTGAGTACTTCTAGTTTTACTAAAGATCTGAGTACTTCTACTTTTACTAAAGATCTGAGTACTTCTAGTTTTACTAAAGATCTGAGTACTTCTACTTTTACTAAAGATCTGAGTACTTCTAGTTTTACTAAAGATCTGAGTACTTCTAGTTTTACTACAAGATCTGAGTACTTCTACTTTTACTAAAGATCTGAGTACTTCTACTGTTACTAAAGATCTGAGTACTTCTACGGTTACTAAAGATCTGAGTACTTCTACTGTTACTAAAGATCTGAGTACTTCTACTGTTACTAAAGATCTGAGTACTTCTACTTTTACTACAGATCTGAGTACTTCTACTGTTACTAAAGATCTGAGTACTTCTACTGTTACTAAAGATCTGAGTACTTCTACTGTTACTAAAGATCTGAGTACTTCTACTGTTACTAAAGATCTGAGTACTTCTACTGTTACTAAAGATCTGAGTACTTCTAGTTTTACTAAAGATCTGAGTACTTCTACTGTTACTAAAGATCTGAGTACTTCTAGTTTTACTAAAGATCTGAGTACTTCTACTGTTACTAAAGATCTGAGTACTTCTACTTTTACTAAATATTTGAGTACTTCTACTTTTTCTCAAATACCAGATCTGAGTACTTCTACCACATCTGCACATTACAGCCAACAATATATATAAAAGTAGGATATTAAGTACATCGTGTGCATGTTAAATTGAATATGAATGTTCAAGGTGAAGGCACTACTGTACACAGATGAATGATGGTATTGTCTCGTTATTAAAGAACCATCAGATTCAAAGATTCAAAGATTCAAAGGTGTTATCGTCATATGCTCAGCAGCGAGTGTAGAAATGGCGATTCAATCCTTCTGACCTGAGCTCCTCCAACAACGAAACATATATAATAAAATACAGAAATACAAAATTGTGCAAGAAGTCTAAATACATGTCAATATAATATGAGGTACATGTACTTGTATCCCCCCCCTGCAGTATAAAGAGATATGTTTCATGGAGACTCACAGGAAGATGTGGGAGAAGTTCATCTCTTTCCATATTTTGGAGAAAACCTCGAATCGAACCGAGTCCGTTTTCTGGAAGAGACTCAGCAGATGCTCACAGTCTTCGGTCACCGGGGATCGATACAGCTCAATCTCTCCTCTCCTGCACCGCTTAGCCGACATGTTGAACTACACCAGATACAGTTACAGATTAAACCACACACACGGGATGTAAACAAACACACGACCGAACAACGGCTGTCGACGGATTTGTGCGTCATCAGAATAACCGAGGTCTTCAGCCAGCGCTGGTGATGCCTTCAGGTACTGCGCGTAATAGTTCCCATATCAATAATAAGGGAACTATTATACGGTGAAGGTCTGTGAATAATTCTAAATACAGACACACAGGGTGGGAGAAGTACTCAGATATTGTACTTGAGTTAAAGTAGAACTGTGTTGTAATTTGGTACAATCATCTTTTATAATAGCACACTTTTTTATGCTAGGCATTTTATTATATTATATATTTCTATTCTTCTTTCTTTGTCTCTGTATTCACCACTTATACCAAAGTGAATTCATCGTATGTGTTGGTTATAAAAACCCATTTTGATTCGGATGTAAACCAGCTAAAAAACCTTATTTACAGTACAAAAAAACGTATGCTTGGTAGCGTTAATTCTGATTATCTGATCCTGTCCTGAACCCACCAGCCGGATGTTCGCTCCTCTCGTCCTGCGGAAGTAAACAAGCTCAGCTGACGTGGAGCTGCGGAGCAAAACTGGACCAACCCGAACATTGCGCTGCTTTTACAGCAACAAGTGTCCGCCCAGCTCCATTGCGAGAGCTGTATTCAGCGCCTGAGAGCTGTATGTGCGAGCCAACAGCTCTGTTTGCGAGCTGTCTTCTTGCTGGGGTCGTCTAAAGTCCCGGGATTAACGCAACGCCAACAGAAAGACAAACATGGCGGACGAGGCTAACAGACAATTCGCCGGACTTTCGGACGTCTCTATCTCGGAAGATATCCCCGTGGAGGGAGATATTTCTGTGCCAATGGGGTCCTCGTCCTCCAACAGACAGCGGGGGGGAGAGGATGAGTTCTCCACCCTGGATGAGCCCGTGAAGGAGACCATTTTGCGGGATCTTCGGGCGGTGGGCAGTAAGTTCATCCACGTGCTGTACCCGAAGAGGAGCTCCGTGCTGCTGCGGGACTGGGACCTGTGGGGCCCGCTGCTGCTGTGCGTCACCTGGCCCTGCTGCTCCAGGGAGGAGCCGCGGACAGCGAGGACCAGGGGGGGCCGCAGTTCGCTGAGGTACCTGACCTGAATGTGTATTATGTATCCTCATGTCATTGTACTCCATTACTTCCCACCTCTGATCCTAGTGTCACAAAACACGTTTGTGTCCGTGGGCTAGAAGTACTGGGATGTTGTACTTGAGTAAAAGTAGAAGTACTGGGATGTTGTACTTGAGTAATAGTAGAAGTACTGGGATCTTGTACTTGAGTAATAGTAGAAGTACTGGGATATTGTACTTGAGTAATAGTAGAAGTACTGGGATCTTGTACTTGAGTAATAGTAGAAGTACTGGGATATTGTACTCGAGTAAAAGTAGAAGTACTGGGATGTTGTACTTGAGTAAAAGTAGAGTACTGGGATATTGTACTCGAGTAAAAGTAGAGTACTGGGATGTTGTACTTGAGTAAAAGTAGAAGTACTGGGATGTGTACTTGAGTAATAGTAGAAGTACTGGGATCTTGTACTGAGTAATAGTAGAAGTACTGGGATATTGTACTCGAGTAAAAGTAGAAGTACTGGGATGTTGTACTTAGTAAAAGTAGAAGTACTGGGATATTGTACTTGAGTAATAGTAGAAGTACTGGGATATTGTACTCGAGTAAAAGTAGAAGTACTGGGATGTTGTACTTGAGTAATAGTAGAAGTACTGGGATATTGTACTCGAGTAAAAGTAGAAAGTACTGGGATGTTGTACTTTAGTAATATTAGAAGTACTGGGATGTTGTACTTGAGTAAAAGTAGAAGTACTGGGATGTTGTACTTGAGTAAAAGTAGAAGTACTGGGATGTTGTACTTGAGTAATAGTAGAAGTACTGGGATGTTGTACTCGAGTAAAAGTAGAAGTACTGGGATGTTGTACTTGAGTAATAGTAGAAGTACTGGGATGTTGTACTTGAGTAATAGTAGAAGTACTGGGATGTTGTACTTGAGTAAAAGTAGAAGTACTGGGATGTTGTACTTGAGTAATAGTAGAAGTACTGGGATATTGTACTTGAGTAATAGTAGAAGTACTGGGATGTTGTACTTGAGTAAAAGTAGAAGTACTGGGATGTTGTACTTGAGTAATAGTAGAAGTACTGGGATGTTGTACTCGAGTAAAAGTAGAAGTACTGGGATGTTGTACTTGAGTAATATTAGAAGTACTGGGATGTTGTACTTGAGTAAAAGTAGAAGTACTGGGATGTTGTACTTGAGTAAAAGTAGAAGTACTGGGATGTTGTACTTGAGTAATAGTAGAAGTACTGGGATGTTGTACTTGAGTAATAGTAGAAGTACTGGGATGTTGTACTTGAGTAATAGTAGAAGTACTGGGATGTTGTACTCGAGTAAAAGTAGAAGTACTGGGATGTTGTACTCGAGTAAAGTAGAAGTACTGGGATGTTGTACTTGAGTAAAAGTAGAAGTACTGGGATGTTGTACTTGAGTAAAAGTAGAAGTACTGGGATGTTGTACTTGAGTAAAAGTAGAAGTACTGGGATGTTGTACTTGAGTAAAGTAGAAGTACTGGGATGTTGTACTTGAGTAAAAGTAGAAGTACTGGGATGTTGTACTTGAGTAAAAGTAGAAGTACTGGGATGTTGTACTTGAGTAAAAGTAGAAGTACTGGGATGTTGTACTTGAGTAATAGTAGAAGTACTGGGATGTTGTACTTGAGTAAAGTAGAAGTACTGGGATGTTGTACTTGAGTAAAAGTAGAAGTACTGGGATGTTGTACTTTAGTAATAGTAGAAGTACTGGGATATTGTACTCGAGTAAAAGTAGAAGTACTGGGATGTTGTACTTGAGTAAAAGTAGAAGTACTGGGATGTTGTACTTGAGTAAAAGTAGAAGTACTGGGATGTTGTACTTGAGTAAAAGTAGAAGTACTGGGATGTTGTACTCGAGTAAAAGTAGAAGTACTGGGATGTTGTACTTGAGTAAAAGTAGAAGTACTGGGATGTTGTACTTGAGTAAAAGTAGAAGTACTGGGATGTTGTACTTGAGTAAAAGTAGAAGTACTGGGATGTTTGTACTTGAGTAATAGTAGAAGTACTGGGATGTTGTACTTGAGTAAAAGTAGAAGTACTGGGATGTTGTATTGAGTAAAAGTAGAAGTACTGGGATGTTGTACTTTAGTAATAGTAGAAGTACTGGGATGTTGTACTCGAGTAAAAGTAGAAGTACTGGGATGTTGTACTTGAGTAAAAGTAGAAGTACTGGGATGTTGTACTCGAGTAAAGTAGAAGTACTGGGATGTTGTACTTGAGTAAAAGTAGAAGTACTGGGATGTTGTACTTGAGTAAAAGTAGAAGTACTGGGATGTTGTACTTGAGTAAAAAGTAGAAGTACTGGGATGTTGTACTTGAGTAATAGTAGAAGTACTGGGATGTTGTACTTGAGTAAAAGTAGAAGTACTGGGATGTTGTACTTGAGTAAAAGTAGAAGTACTGGGATGTTGTACTTGAGTAAAAGTAGAAGTACTGGGATGTTGTACTTTAGTAATAGTAGAAGTACTGGGATATTGTACTCGAGTAAAAGTAGAAGTACTGGGATGTTGTACTTGAGTAATAGTAGAAGTACTGGGATGTTGTACTTGAGTACAAGTAGAAGTACTGGGATGTTGTACTTGAGTAAAGTAGAAGTACTGGGATGTTGTACTTGAGTAATAGTAGAAGTACTGGGATGTTGTACTTGAGTAAAAGTAGAAGTACTGGGATGTTGTACATGAGTAAAGTAGAAGTACTGGGATGTTGTACTTGAGTAAAGTAGAAGTACTGGGATGTTGTACTTTAGTAATAGTAGAAGTACTGGGATGTTGTAGTCGAGTAAAAGTAGAAGTACTGGGATGTTGTACTTGAGTAATAGTAGAAGTACTGGGATGTTGTACTTGAGTAATAGTAGAAGTACTGGGATGTTGTACTTGAGTAATAGTAGAAGTACTGGGATGTTGTACTTGAGTAATAGTAGAAGTACTGGGATGTTTGTACTTGAGTAAAAGTAGAAGTACTGGGATGTTGTACTTGAGTAAAAGTAGAAGTACTGGGATATTGTACTTGAGTATAGTAGAAGTACTGGGATATTGTACTTGAGTAATAGTAGAAGTACTGGGATGTTGTACTTGAGTAATAGTAGAAGTACTGGGATATTGTACTCAAGTAAAAGTAGAAGTACGGGATGTTGTACTTGAGTAATAGTAGAAGTACTGGGATGTTGTACTTGAGTAATAGTAGAACTACTGGAATGTTGTACTGAGTAATAGTAGAAGTACTGGGATATTGTACTCGAGTAGAAGTACTGGGATATTGTACTTGAGTAAAGTAGAAGTACTGGGATAGTTGTACTTGAGTAATAGTAGAAGTACTGGGATCTTGTACTTGAGTAATAGTAGAAGTACTGGGATTTGTACTTGAGTAGAAGTACTGGGATGTTGTACTTGAGTAATAGTAGAAGTACTGGGATATTGTACTCGAGTAGAAGTACTGGGATGTTGTACTTGAGTAAAAGTAGAAGTACTGGGATGTTGTACTTGAGTAATAGTAGAAGTACTGGGATGTTGTATTTGAGTAATAGTAGAAGTACTGGGATGTTGTACTTGAGTAATAGTAGAAGTACTGGGATGTTGTACTTGAGTAAAAGTAGAAGTACTGGGATGTTGTACTTGAGTAATAGTAGAAGTACTGGGATGTTGTACTTTAGTAATAGTAGAAGTACTGGGATTGTACTCGAGTAGAAGTACGGGATGTTGTACTGAGTAAAAGTAGAGTACTGGGATGTTGTACTTGAGTAATAGTAGAAGTACTGGGATGTTGTATTTGAGAATAGTAAAGTACTGGGATGTTGTACTTGAGTAAAGTAGAAGTACTGGGATGTTGTACTTGAGTAAAAGTAGAAGTACTGGGATGTTGTACTTGAGTAATAGTAGAAGTACTGGGATGTTGTACTTGAGTAATAGTAGAAGTACTGGGATAGTTGTACTTGAGTAAAAGTAGAAGTACTGGATGTTGTACTTGAGTAAAAGTAGAAGTACTGGGATGTTGTACTTGAGTAAAAGTAGAAGTACTGGATGTTGTACTTGAGTAATAGTAGAAGTACTGGGATGTTGTACTTGAGTAAAAGTAGAAGTACTGGGATGTTGTACTTGAGTAAAAGTAGAAGTACTGGGATGTTGTACTTGAGTAAAAGTAGAAGTACTGGGATGTTGTACTGAGTAATAGTAGAAGTACTGGGATGTTGTATTTGAGTAATAGTAGAAGTACTGGGATAGTTGTACTTGAGTAATAGTAGAAGTACTGGGATGTTGTACTTGAGTAAAAGTAGAAGTACTGGGATGTTGTACTTGAGTAATAGTAGAAGTACTGGGATGTTGTACTTGAGTAATAGTAGAAGTACGGGATATATGTACTTGAGTAAAAGTAGAAGTACTGGGATGTTGTACTTGAGTAAAAGTAGAAGTACTGGGATGTGTACTTGAGTAAAGTAGAGAAGTACTGGGATGTTGTACTTGAGTAATAGTAGAAGTACTGGGATGTTGTACTTGAGTAAAAGTAGAAGTACTGGGATGTTGTACTTGAGTAAAAGTAGAAGTACTGGGATGTTGTACTTGAGTAATAGTAGAAGTACTGGGATGTTGTACTCGAGTAAAAGTAGAAGTACTGGGATGTTGTACTTGAGTAATAGTAGAAGTACTGGGATGTTAGTACTGAGTAAAGTAGAAGTACTGGGATGTTGTACTTGAGTAATAGTAGAAGTACTGGGATGTTGTACTCGAGTAAAAGTAGAAGTACTGGGATGTTGTACTTGAGTAAAAGTTAGAAGTACTGGGATGTTGTACTTGAGTAATAAGTAGAAGTACTGGGATGTTGTACTTGAGTAAAAGTAGAAGTACTGGATGTGTGTACTGAGTAATATGTGAAGTATGGAATGTTGTACTTGAGTAGAAAGTAGAAGTATCTGGGATGTTGTACTTGAGTAAAGTAGAAGTACTGGGATGTTGTATTGAGTAAAGTAGAAGTACTGGGATGTTGTACTTGAGTAAAAGTAGAAGTACTGGGATGTTTGTACTTGAGTAAAGTAGAAGTACTGGGATGTTGTACTTGAGTAAAAGTAGAAGTACTGGGATGTTGTACTTGAGTAATAGTAGAAGTACTGGGATGTTGTACTTGAGTAAAAGTAGAAGTACTGGGATGTTGTACTTGAGTAAAAGTAGAAGTACTGGGATGGTGTACTTTAGTAATAGTAGAAGTACTGGGATGTTGTACTGAGTAAAGTAGAAGTACTGGGTGTTGTACTTGAGTAAAAGTAGAAGTACTGGGATGTTGTACTTGAGTAAAAGTAGAAGTACTGGGATGTTGTACTTGAGTAAAAGTAGAAGTACTGGGATGTTGTACTCGAGTAAAAGTAGAAGTACTGGGATGTTGTACTTGAGTAAAAGTAGAAGTACTGGGATGTTGTACTTGAGTAAAAGTAGAAGTACTGGGATGTTGTACATTGAGTATAAAGTAAAGTACTGGGATGTTGTACTGGATAATAGTAGAAGTACTGGATGTTGTACATGAGTAAAGTAGAAGTACTGGGATGTTGTACTTGAGTAAAAGTAGAAGTACGGGATGTTGTACTTAGTATAAAGTAGAAGTACTGGGATGTTGTCACTGAGTAAAAGTAGAAGCTAACGGGGATGTTGTACTTGAGTAAAAGTAGAAGTACTGGGATGTTGTACTCGAGTACAAGTAGAAGTACTGGGATGTTGTACTGAGTAAAAGTAGAAGTACTGGGATGTTCGAGTACATGAGTACAAGTTTCAGAAGTACTGGGGATGTTGTACTTGAGTAAAGTAGAAGTACTGGGATGTTGTACTTGAGTAACAGTAGAAGTACTGGGATGTTGTACTTGAGTAATAAAGTAGATGTACTGGATGTTGTACTTGAGTAAAAGTAGAAGTACTGGATGTTGTACTTGAGTAAAAGTACGATAGTACTGTAAAAGTAATGTTGTTACTTGAGTAAAGTAGAAGTACTGGGATGTTGTACTTGAGTAAAAGTAGAAGTACTGGGATGTTGTACTTTAGTAATAGTAGAAGTACTGGATATTGTACTCGAGTAAAAGTAGAAGTACTGGGATGTATGTACTTGAGTAATAGTAGAAGTACTGGGATGTTGTACTGAGTACAAGTAGAAGTACTGGGATGTTGTACTTGAGTAAAAGTAGAAGTACTGGGATGTTGTACTTGAGTAATAGTAGAAGTACTGGGATGTTGTACTTGAGTAAAAGTAGAAGTACTGGGATGTTGTACTTGAGTAAAAGTAGAAGTACTGGGATGTTGTACTTGAGTAATAGTAGAAGTACTGGGATCTGTACTTGAGTAATAGTAGAAGTACTGGATGTTGTACTCAAGTAAAAGTAGAAGTACTGGGATGTTGTACTTGAGTAATAGTAGAAGTACTGGGATGTTGTACTTGAGTAATAGTAGAAGTACTGGAATGTTGTACTTGAGTAATAGTAGAAGTACTGGGATATTGTACTCGAGTAGAAGTACTGGGATATTGTACTTGAGTAAAAGTAGAGAGTACTGGGATGTTGTACTTGAGTAATAGTAGAAGTACTGGGATCTTGTACTTGAGTAATAGTAGAAGTACTGGGATGTTACTTGAGTAGAAGTACTGGGATGTTGTACTGAGTAATAGTAGAAGTACTGGGATATTGTACTCGTAGTAGAAGTACTGGGATGTTGTACTTGAGTAAATAGTAGAAGTACTGGGATGTTGTACTTGAGTATATATGAGAAGTACTGGGATGTTGTATTGAGTAATAGTAGAAGTACTGGGATGTTGTACTTGAGTAATAGTAGAAGTACTGGGATGTTGTACTTGAGTAAAGTAGAAGTACTGGATGTTGTACTTGAGTAATAGTAGAGTACGTCTGGAGATGTTGTACTTTAGTAATAGTAGAAGTACTGGGATATTGTACTCGAGTAGTAGAAGTACTGGGATGTTGTACTGAGTAAAAGTAGAAGTACTGGGATGTTGTACTTGAGTAATAGTAGAAGTACTGGGATTTGTATTTGAGTAATAGTAGAAGTACTGGGATGTTGTACTTGAGTAATAGTAGAAGTACGGATGTTGTACTTGAGTAAAAGTAGAAGTACTGGGATGTTGTACTTGAGTAATAGTAGAAGTACTGGGATGTTGTACTATAGTAATAGTAGAAGTACTGGGATATTGTATTGAGTAAAAGTAGAAGTACTGGGATGTTGTACTTGAGTAATAGTAGAAGTACTGGGATGTTGTACTTGAGTAAAAGTAGAAGTACTGGGATGTTGTACTTGAGTATAGTAGAGTACTGGGATGTTGTACTGAGTAAAAGTAGAAGTACTGGGATGTTGTACTTGAGTAAAAGTAGAGTAACTGGGATGTGTACTTGAGTAAAAGTAGAAGTACTAGGATGTTTGTACTTTAGTAATGTAGAGTACTGGGATATTGTACTCGTAGTAAAGGTAGAAGTACTGAGGATGTTGTACTTGTGTAAATTTAGAAGTACTGGGATGTATGTACTTGAGTAAAAGTAGAATGTACTGGATGTTGTACTGAGAGTAATAGTAGAAGTACTGGGATGTTGTACTTGAGTAATAGTAGAAGTACTGGGAAAGTTGTACTTGTAGTAAAAGTAGAGTACTGGATGTTGTACTTGATTAATAGATACAGTATGGGATATTGTACTCGAGTAAAAGTAGAAGTACTGGATGTTGTACTTGAGTAATAGTAGAAGTACTGGGATATTGTACTTGAGTAAAAGTAGAAGTACTGGGTATATTGTACTTGAGTAATAGTAGAAGTACTGGGATATTGTACTTGAGTAATAGTAGAAGTACTGGGATCTTGTACTTGAGTAATAGTAGAAGTACTGGATATGGTACTCGAGTAGAAGTACTGGATGTTTGTACTTGAGTAATAGTAAGAAGTACTGGGATATTGTACTTGAGTAATAGTAGAAGTACTGGGATTTGTACTTGAGTAATAGTAGAAGTAATGGGATCATGTACATGAGTAAATAGTAGAAGTCTGGATCTGTATCTTGAGTAATAGTAGAAGTACTGGGATAGTTGTACTGAGTAGAAGTACTGGGATATTGTACTTGAGTAATAGAAGTGTGGGAAGTAGAAGTACAGGATGTTGTACTTGAGTAATAGTAGAAAGTACTGGGAATGATGTACTTTGTAATAGTAGAAGTACTGGATAACTGTACTCGAGTAGAAGTACTGG
>CM070494.1:38397491-38399991 GCA_036324585.1 Champsocephalus esox
GGTGGATCCCACGCTCCCTGAATGCAGCAGCTAAAGGTGTGAGCTTCTGGAGTGGTGGATATCCCACGCTCCCTGAATGCAGCAGCTAAAGGTGTGAGCTTCTGGAGTGGTGGATATCCCACGCTCCCTGAATGCAGCAGCTAAAGGTGTGAGCTTCTGGAGTGGTGGATATCCCACGCTCCCTGAATGCAGCAGCTAAAGGTGTGAGCTTCTGGAGTGGTGGATATCCCACGCTCCCTGAATGCAGCAGCTAAAGGTGTGAGCTTCTGGAGTGGTGGATATCCCACGCTCCCTGAATGCAGCAGCTAAAGGTGTGAGCTTCTGGAGTGGTGGATATCCCACGCTCCCTGAATGCAGCAGCTAAAGGTGTGAGCTTCTGGAGTGGTGGATATCCCACGCTCCCTTGAATGCAGCAGCTAAAGGTGTGAGCTTCTGGAGTGGTGGATATCCCACGCTCCCTGAAGGCAGCAGCTAAAGGTGTGAGCTTCTGGAGTGGTGGATATCCCACGCTCCTGAATGCAGCAGCTAAAGGTGTGAGCTTCTGGAGTGGTGGATATCCCACGCTCCTTGAATGCAGCAGCTAAAGGTGTGAGCTTCTGGAGTGGTGGATATCCCACGCTCCCTGAAGGCAGCAGCTAAAGGTGTGAGCTTCTGGAGTGGTGGATATCCCACGCTCCCTGAATGCAGCAGCTAAAGGTGTGAGCTTCTGGAGTGGTGGATATCCCACGCTCCCTGAATGCAGCAGCTAAAGGTGTGAGCTTCTGGAGTGGTGGATATCCCACGCTCCCTGAATGCAGCAGCTAAAGGTGTGAGCTTCTGGAGTGGTGGATATCCCACGCTCCCTGAATGCAGCAGCTAAAGGTGTGAGCTTCTGGAGTGGTGGATATCCCACGCTCCTGAATGCAGCAGCTAAAGGTGTGAGCTTCTGGAGTGGCGGATATCCCACGCTCCCTGAAGGCAGCAGCTAAAGGTGTGAGCTTCTGGAGTGGCGGATATCCCACGCTCCCTGAAGGCAGCAGCTAAAGGTGTGAGCTTCTGGAGTGGCGGATATCCCACGCTCCCTGAATGCAGCAGCTAAAGGTGTGAGCTTCTGGAGTGGCGGATATCCCACGCTCCCTGAAGGCAGCAGCTAAAGGTGTGAGCTTCTGGAGTGGCGGATATCCCACGCTCCCTGAAGGCAGCAGCTAAAGGTGTGAGCTTCTGGTTTCAACCAACCCGTTGTCTTCGGGTCCTTCACAGAGACCTTTGAACACGTAACATGGCTGATCTCCACTTTCATTGGACTTTGGATGATTAGTGAACTTTGTAACAGCCATGGTGTTCCCGGTCCGGATCAGATAACACACACACACACACACACACACACACACACACACACACACACACACACACACAACACACACACACACACACCACACACACACACACACACACACACACACACACACACACACACAAACACACACACAGAACAATTTGATTCATTTCCCGCTCTTATGTGCCCCTCCCCCCACATGGATCACACCAGTACATGTTCAGTGTCTGTTCTTTGTATATGTACTGCAGTTCTTCATGTGTAGTACTCTGATGCAGTACGTACAGTTTGAAAGCTTGTTAAATTAAATGTGGAGATGATTAATGGTGTTAATGTAATGCAGTTAAAACCGGACCGGTCACCAAAGTAAGTTAACGGGGTATTGACGAAGACAATAGGAGGGTTAAGGCTGATGCACTTCAGGGCCGCTGTCAATACAATTCTTAATAGACAAGTCTTGGACCTCTCTTCTGGACCCTCGGGTAGAACTCCCCCCACCCATAGATTCAGTTCTGACCGTGTGTACCATGTGTGTTGTGCTAAATGTGATGAATATGCATAATGTAAAGTATGTCTCCGTGCACTCCCACGTCTCTCAGGCACGGAAATCGAGGCGCCATCGGCAGGTTGAGTTGGATTATACGAGTAGCGTGGCCGGACCCTTGGGCTCGTCTCGCAGCGGCAGAACCAAACTGTCACTCAAAGCCAGAACCAACGAGAGCTTACTGGTCTTAGGTAAATCACTTCCTCTAAAGCAGGGGGTCCGAACTTTCTTCACCGAGGGGCCGCGCCCGAGACATACGAGGTCCGGGCCGCTCACATCGAGCAGCGGTTCCCAACCTTTTTCTACTCGGGGCTTCTCCGGTTCTGACCCGCCCCCTTGTGTTCTGCAGCTTCTGCATGTGAACGCTCTGCAGACTCAAAGTACTCCCCTCAGCAGAAGCTTCAGAGGGCTGATGCTCACGGAGCGTCCTCACGACAGCTCCAGAGAGAGCTTGGAGCTGGTCGTGTCTGGAGCTTGGGGATTTTATTCAAGCAACACGACCAACAACCAATCACATGAATGTCCCGCCCCCGACACACAGAGCAAAACCCCCGGGATTTTATGGGAGCAATATATATATATATATAAATATAAATAATATATATATATATATATATATATATATATATATAAACTCCCCA
>CM070494.1:38404991-38437491 GCA_036324585.1 Champsocephalus esox
GTCCAGTCTGAAACACGGGTTCATTCTACAGACGCTCCTCTCCTCTCTCCTCTCTCCTCTCTCCTCTCTCCTCTCTCCTCTCTCCTCTCCCTACGTCCAGTCTGAAACACGGGTTCATTCTACAGACGCTCCTCTCCTCTCTCCTCTCTCCTCTCTCCTCTCTCCTCTCTCCTCTCCCTACGTCCAGTCTGAAACACGGGTTCATTCTACAGACGCTCCTCTCCTCTCTCCTCTCTCCTCTCTCCTCTCTCCTCTCTCCTCTCTCCTCTCCCTACGTCCAGTCTGAAACACGGGTTCATTCTACAGACTCTCCTCTCCTCTCTCCTCTCTCCTCTCTCCTCCTCTCTCCTCTCCCTACGTCCAGTCTGAAACACGGGTTCATTCTACAGACGCTCCTCTCCTCTCTCCCCTCTCCTCTCTCCTCCTCTCTCCTCTCTCCTCTCTCCTCTCCCTACGTCCAGTCTGAAACACGTGTTCATTCTACAGACGCTCCTCTCCTCTCTCCTCTCTCCTCTCTCCTCTCTCCTCTCTCCTCTCCCTACGTCCAGTCTGAAACACGTGTTCATTCTACAGACGCTCCTCTCCTCTCTCCTCTCTCCTCTCTCCTCTCTCCTCTCCCTACGTCCAGTCTGAAACACGTGTTCATTCTACAGACGCTCCTCTCCTCTCTCCTCTCTCCTCTCTCCTCTCTCCTCTCTCCTCTCTCCTCTCTCCTCCTCTCCTCTCCCCTCTCCTCCTCTCTCCTCTCTCCTCCCCCCTCCTCTCTCCTCTCTCCTCTCCCCTCTCCTCCTCTCTCCTCTCTCCTCTCTCTCCTCTCTCCTCTCTCCTCTCCCCTCTCCTCTCTCTCCTCTCTCCTCTCTCCTCTCTCCTCTCCCCTCTCCTCTCTCCTCTCTCCTCTCTCCTCTCTCCTCTCTCCTCTCTCCTCCTCTCTCCTCTCTCCTCTCTCCTCTCTCCTCTCTCCTCCTCTCTCCTCTCTCCTCCCCCCTCCTCTCTCCTCTCTCCTCTCTCCTCTCCTCTCTCCTCTCTCCTCCTCTCCTCCATCTCATATTTGTAATTATGTTTCACTGTTTCTTTATAAACCCTCTGTCACTCTGGTCCCGTCTCTTTCTTCAGACTTTGTTGGCAGTGTTTGCGTTCTCCTGTGTCCCTCGTCTCTTTGGGAAAGTGGTGACTATGATACGAAATATAACAACTCTACTTTGTTTCCAACCAAACAGAAAATGTGTAAGACTTTAAAAAAGCTCTGTATGTATTCGTACTTACTGCTGATAGAGTTGTGAGACAGTAACGTAGTGAACGCTGCACTAAATAAACACGCCAGACGCCTCACTAAGTACACTCGTGCGGACTGGATCACCACTCTGCTCAGGACTTCAGCTGTCGCCGCCTCTGAGGGAGGCAGAACCGTTGATACGGGATGATTGGGAACGATACGAGGGAAACTAATGGTGAGTAAAGTTTGCTTCTTTGTCTACAGCAATTGTCCGACTAAAAATACCTGTGTAATCAAAGCTTGAATGTGTTTTGTGGCTTATAATTGTCACCATATGGCACAGATGGGCAACTTTGACCAATGGATTAGTGTGTATTGTTATGAATTCACTTTAATTCATGTCGTCCTTTTCTAAAGAAGAATGACAATCGAACATATATTTTCAAACATGTCATAGCCTACACATTCAAACCACTGTTTCACTCGTACACAAACATTTACTTTGTGCTTCCTGCTTTAGGCTTTTCATTTTGATCCACCCTTTATTTCTAACAGTCACATCTTGAGTGCTGCAGAATACCGTTTTTACAAGGGATACATGTGTGTGTAGTCTTTCATATGAATCAGGATCGCTGGTAGATAGCCACAGAAGTCGTAACACAGTTTAACCTGGGCGGAGTTTCCCTGAGGGGATCACAGCTCACAGCTGAAGACTTTCAAACTGTGAGTACACACCGCGTGCTTCACACGGAGGCTGTCTGAAGGTGTGGACTTGGTATCACATTAGGAACGATATGCAGTGATACACCGGGCAACAATAGCTGGTTTAAATGATTTATTGGAGCTTGCAATGTTTTGAACAGACATCCCCAGTCAACTCGTTTTTCTTGTTGTAGTCCTCGCTGTTCGCGTCCGGATATCTCCATGGTAACCACAACCTCACACACTGGTGCTGAATGTGCATCAAAGTCTTCCTACCGAGCCAAATATACCCAAAAGATGTATGTAAACGACAGAAGAAGCGATCGAAAAGTCACCCCAGTTGATCGGGAAACCAGTTAATCCGGAACACCGGGTCCCCTGAGCTCAGCCCCCTCCTTTGTAAAGCGTTATACCCAGGGGTTAAATTGGGCCGGGGCAAAGCACAGAAAATGCTCTGAAGTCATGCCCCTCGCATATCACATGTTAACACTACAAATATATACATGTTAAAACTTTTCTTTCTATATGTTTAAGGTTCTTAATCATTCGAAACATCAATGAAACACTCTTTCTAGCTGTGGGGAACATAAATAAGGTGACGCGACGATGACTTGCACTTTTCACATTTATCGCGGGTTTCCCCTTTCTTTATTTTCTTCAAATCTACTTGGCTGATCGGCGACCACACCGTCTCGTCCGTCAGTCACGCAGACAGCCGGCAGAGTGACAGGTTTCTTACCAGCTATAGTTTATAGTTCTTCCGTGAGAGCGCCCGTTTCCTAAACCATGCTATGCAGGGGCGGTTCTATGGGGTTACAATATTACGATTTATTGGAATTAAATCAAATCAGAGACCCGGATGTACAGTGGAGATTAAACTGTTCATTAAACTGTTCATTACAAATACTAATTATTGTATTTTATGTTTATTTTACAAAATTACTTTATACTGTCTTTGTCAATTTAACCTGCTTTTGTTGTACCATGAAACAACTGGCCCCAGCCTGATGCTCTGTGTGTGCATAAAGCTGAGATATGCATATATTTATTTCCTTTCTCTTTGAAAGTTTCAGAGTTTAAAGTGAGGCATGATGCAGAAATGAGTGAAGCAAAAAGGAGGAAAGTTACAGACTAAACATCAAGACATCAGTGCTACCTAGTGTGTCAAAGCCATGTGTATCTTATTTAGTCACCATAGGTTCCTTTGTTAATTATCCTACATTTAAATGCAGAGTTGAGCAGAACAAGGCAGCTGATGGGCGAGCAGGGCAGCTTGGAAAAGAGAGAGGATCAGAGCAGCGTAAAGAAGGGAAGGGAGTGGAGGAACTTGAGGAGAGGACAGAGGAGCAGAGCAGCCTGAGGAGGACAGAGGAGCAGAGGAGGACAGAGGAGCAGGGCAGCCTGAGGAGGACAGAGGAGCAGAGGCAGCCTGAGGAGGACAGAGGAGCAGAGGACAGAGGAGCAGAGGACAGAGGAGGACAGAGGAGCAGAGGAGCAGAGGACAGAGGAGCAGGGCAGCCTGAGGAGGACAGAGGAGCAGAGGACAGAGAGCAGAGGACAGAGGAGCAGGGCAGCCTGAGGAGGACAGAGGACAGAGGAGCAGGAGGACAGAGGAGCAGAGCAGCCTGAGGAGGACAGAGGAGCAGAGGCCAGAGGAGCAGAGGACAGAGGAGGACAGAGGAGCAGAGCAGCCTGAGGAGGACAGAGGAGGACAGAGGAGCAGGGCAGCCTGAGGAGGACAGAGGAGCAGAGCAGCCTGAGGAGGACAGAGGAGGACAGAGGAGCAGGGCAGCCTGAGGAGGACAGAGGAGCAGAGGACAGAGGAGGACAGAGGAGCAGAGCAGCCTGAGGAGGACAGAGGAGCAGAGGAGGACAGAGGAGCAGGGCAGCCTGAGGAGGAGCAGAGGGACAGAGGAGCAGAGCAGCCTGAGGAGGACAGAGGAGCAGAGCAGCCTGAGGAGGACAGAGGAGCAGAGCAGCCTGAGGAGGACAGAGGAGCAGGGCAGCCTGAGGAGGACAGAGGAGCAGAGCAGCCTGAGGAGGACAGAGGAGCAGAGCAGCCTGAGGAGGACAGAGGAGCAGAGCAGCCTGAGGAGGACAGAGGAGCAGAGCAGCCTGAGGAGGACAGAGGAGCAGAGGAGGACAGAGGAGCAGGGCAGCCTGAGGAGGACAGAGGAGCAGAGCAGCCTGAGGAGGACAGAGGAGCAGAGGACAGAGGAGCAGAGGACAGAGGAGGACAGAGGAGCAGAGGAGCAGAGGACAGAGGAGCAGGGCAGCCTGAGGAGGACAGAGGAGCAGAGGACAGAGGAGCAGAGGACAGAGGAGCAGGGCAGCCTGAGGAGGACAGAGGACAGAGGACAGAGGAGGGAAGCAGTGTAGGAAAGGCTGACAACTTGCCTGACTGCTGGAATCAAAGTCAATTGGAATATTTTACACAGAAATATACATTTCTAATAGTTGGAAATAAAACAAATAGGATGCAAACCATGCGGGGGAGGGGATCCCTTGGGGCGATGAGAACAGGGAACCAGAGGTACTCATTCTCTACTGATGGCAGAACTGTAGGGTCGGCCCATATGGCCACAGCGATGAGAAGCAAATGAAGTCTTTGAGAAAGAAAGTAAATCGTGTCTCAGAGTCACACATCAGCACAGGACCGCAAAAAGACAAAATGAAGAAGCTTTCAAATCTTTCTCCACCCATAATGTCTTTGGGACGGCACGACATTGCCATACTCAGTGAAGAGGAATCCCTCTTTCAAACGGTCAATGTTCTTGATACAAAGACATGGCCAAGCCCTCTGATGTATGGTGAGTGTGAAATAAGAGAGCGATGTTTCAGCAAAGTTAGAGGGACTTTAAGGAGGATGCCAGAGTGCCGGTGCACACGGCCCTTCTGAAGCTTAAGAGTGAACCATTGCTGTGAGCAGTGCAGAGTGAGAGAGGGGCTTCTCAGAAATGGATGCAGTTGTAACATCAATGCGCTCACAACTGAAAACTCAAAATGCTCTAATGTTCATTCAAATGGTTGGACCTCCTCTCGCCTCGTGGGACCCCAGGACATACGTGAGGAAGTGGGTCGCTACCAGGTCTGCAGACCCTTCAGCCGGTAGACAAAGATGCACGACTGCAGGCTCCCCCTCATCAGCCCATCGGGGACTTGATGAAGGAGCTGGTCGTACAGACAGTAACGTTGTTGAACTGCTTGTCTTGATGTGGACTTTCATTCCTCTATCGATTCAGATAATACGTCTCTGTCCTCACATCGTGGGCTAACCCTGTTTTTCATGTTCTTGAGTAAGTGTGCAGAGAAATGTTGACTTAAAATGGCAATTTGAAGGTGTGAAAAATGTTTGTGTATATATTAATAATTTCAAATGTAAATTCATTCCAGTTAAATAATACTAATAAAAAGACGGTCTATTTGACTTTCTATGTTTACTTTCTCGATTGGTGGCATGCAATAGTGCATCTGATACAGGAGCAGTGCTTTAGGATTGGGCATCATATATTGTCCCCCCCCCAAAAAAAAACACAGCCCCCCCACATATCAAATCCCAATTTAACCCTGGTTCTACCCATAGACCAGTGCTTCACAAAGTGTGGTCCGCGAGCAGCCCCCTAGTGGTCCGTGAGTATATTGGTAACATTTCACATTTGAAATAAATGACTAAATGTAAGTTTTCCGCACCCTCGCGGGAATATCTCCGCAATGGAGCGAGCTTAAGTTTCACTTTCGATTGCATGATATAGCCCAGTGCAACGCCTTCGTCACACATGTAGCCGCCTGTTTGTACCATGTTCAGGCGATTTGTAATCTGTTCTAGAAAAACGATGTGTTTTTGGATATTTGTGGAGTTAGGTGGTCCGCGAGTGTTTATTTATTGGTTAAGTCCTTGGTATGAAAACGTTTGAGAAACAGTGCCATAGACTGAGTTACGACAACGGAAGTCCAACAACGGTTATCGTCACGTGGTTCATGTAGACGAGGATCGTTCCCCGGACGTTCATGGCGGACAACGTGAATGCATTGATAACAGGAGACAGAACTACGATGTTTGGTAATTATTAGTGAATAAAGGTTTTGATTTGCAATATGTATACAACAAATCGATATGTGTATGTATTTACATCAATATGTTTTAAAAAATAAAATAGAATGTGCTAATATTAAGTGATACTATTAGGATTAGTGTGAACATTAGTTTACATGTTACTAACAGTGCCTTGGTTAAAGAGCCTGTTGTTGTTTATTTATAGCTTTGAATTCTTCAAACCAATACTATCTTCTTAAACTTGTATGGTAGTCAGGAGCATCACTTTCTGATGTGTATTGATACATTTAGAGGGAGGGGATCTAAAGTAATGCTTTAAAATTCAGATCAGATTCATTTCTACCATTTTCTTAAATTCATGGTAGTTTCAGTAATCCCCATGGTAACAGAGGACACAAGTTATCTACATGACTAATGTCATCTTTATGGCTTTCAGAAAGGACAGGAGACCGACAGGTGGCTATCAAAGCAGCAGCAGCATGATGATGATGATGATGATGATGATGATGATGATGATGATGATGATGATGATGATGATGAATGATGTTAAATGTGTTGTTTTAGGAACATCCATTGCAAATAAATAATACATGGAATTCTATAAACATTGAATAGCATATCAAGCAGTTTGTCGGTGCCTTTTCCTCAGTGTTGTCCTGGTTTGCTGTGCTGCCTCCTAGTCTCCCCCATGGTTTGCTGTGCTGCCTCCTAGTCGTTTGCTGTGCTGCCTCCTAGTCTCCCCCATGGTTTGCTGTGCTGCCTCCTAGTCGTTTGCTGTGCTGCCTCCTAGTCTCCCCCATGGTTTGCTGTGCTGCCTCCTAGTCGTTTGCTGTGCTGCTTCATAGTCGCCACCATGGTTTGCTGTGCTGCCTCCTAGTCGCCACCATGGTTTGCTGTGCTGCTTCATAGTCGCCACCATGGTTTGCTGTGCTGCCTCCTAGTCGCCACCATGGTTTGCTGTGCTGCCTCCTAGTCACCACCATGGTTTGCTGTGCTGCCTCCTAGTCGCCTCCTGGTCGCCACCATGGTTTGCTGTGCTGCCTCCTAGTCGCCACCATGGTTTGCTGTGCTGCCTCCTAGTCGCCTCCTAGTCGCCACCATGGTTTGCTGTGCTGCCTCCTAGTCTCCCCCATGGTTTGCTGTGCTGCCTCCTAGTCACCACCATGGTTTGCTGTGCTGCCTCCTAGTCGCCACCATGGTTTGCTGTGCTGCCTCCTAGTCGCCACCATGGTTTGCTGTGCTGCCTCCTAGTCTCCCCCATGGTTTGCTGTGCTGCCTCCTAGTCTCCCCCATGGTTTGCTGTGCTGCCTCCTAGTCGCCACCATGGTTTGCTGTGCTGCCTCCTAGTCTCCCCCATGGTTTGCTGTGCTGCCTCCTAGTCTCCCCCATGGTTTGCTGTGCTGCCTCCTAGTCTCCCCCATGGTTTGCTGTGCTGCCTCCTAGTCTCCCCCATGGTTTGCTGTGCTGCCTCCTAGTCGCCACCATGGTTTGCTGTGCTGCCTCCTAGTCTCCCCCATGGTTTGCTGTGCTGCCTCCTAGTCTCCCCCATGGTTTGCTGTGCTGCCTCCTAGTCGCCACCATGGTTTGCTGTGCTGCCTCCTAGTCTCCCCCATGGTTTGCTGTGCTGCCTCCTAGTCTCCCCCATGGTTTGCTGTGCTGCCTCCTAGTCTCCCCCATGGTTTGCTGTGCTGCCTCCTAGTCTCCCCCATGGTTTGCTGTGCTGCCTCCTAGTCGCCACCATGGTTTGCTGTGCTGCCTCCTAGTCTCCCCCATGGTTTGCTGTGCTGCCTCCTAGTCGCCACCATGGTTTGCTGTGCTGCCTCCTAGTCTCCCCCATGGTTTGCTGTGCTGCCTCCTAGTCTCCCCCATGGTTTGCTGTGCTGCCTCCTAGTCTCCCCCATGGTTTGCTGTGCTGCCTCCTAGTCTCCCCCATGGTTTGCTGTGCTGCCTCCTAGTCTCCCCCATGGTTTGCTGTGCTGCCTCCTAGTCTCCCCCATGGTTTGCTGTGCTGCCTGGGGATGCTCAAATCGCTCCGAGAAAGGAGTACGAATGTACGGCTTCCCCACTGACACGGAATGGCTGGCTCAATTCAGCAGGAGCAATTTCACTGCATTTACACTTTTTCACAAAACGAAAACCACACCATTGGGAAAGCTTCATGTTTTGTTTAATACAAAAAAACAGGGAAAGGCTTGAAAAACACAGAGTTGAGACTCAGGGTGCAGGGTGAGGGTCTCAGGGTGCAGGGTGAGGGTCTCAGGTGCAGGGTGAGGGTCTCAGTGCAGGTATTCAGGCTCCATTGAACCCCCCTCTGGTTCTTGTGCTGAAAGAGGGAGTAACAGACAGGAGAAAGGGTTATACACACATATATAGCACACATATTGCCTCGGGGAGATAAGGGGTTTACTTATATAAAACAGTAGTATTAAACTTACCTTGTGTTTTCCCTCTCACTTGAGTCCCTCTCCCTTTGCCATCAATCCAGACTCATCTGAGCTGCAACATTATACAGACAGGTAATAATCAACAGAATCACAAGGACACAATATGGCTCTGCTAAAAACACTCACTCTTACACGCACCAAAGTTATATTTATCTAATATTTAACTCCCTCCACCCCCGCATACAATCCCGTTTAGAAGCCCCTCTTCTCTAATTCAACACGTTGGACGAAATGACATTAAGAGAACGGAATTTACAATTAAAAGGCTGTTCAACGTGTGTTGCTAACTTGCTTCGGTATGCTAGCTTAATCTGTTATCTGTAAACGTTCCCTAAATCTACTAATTTAGGGATAATTCACTGACATCCTTTAATACACATGTTCATTTGAATCAGATGTACTGATAATATCCGCAATATACATCTTTAAACTTCTTCTTACCTTTAAAAGTCCGTCACGGACGGTCTATTATGCTGCAACTCCACAGCTCTGCCAGCCTTGGCGCTAACTTCCGGGGAACGATTGAGAGGCTCCACGATCCGCCATTGCTGTAAAAAAGTGGTCCATTGGAGTGAACGGGATGTCGTAACTCTTCTATTGGTTATACCCAGCGCCATATAGATAGAAGGGTTCTACCCTGATATATACAGTCTATGGTTATACCCAGTGTGCGAAATACCCGTCTATAATCGGGGGGGGTCCCCATCTCCCGTTTATTGCTCAATATACCGGTCAAGATTTGTCAATATGCAGCAGGCCTATACAATATTTCATGGATGCAAGCCAAGACAATCAGTAGTCTATAGCACCGCGGTGAATTTAGTTTTAGGTTGGATATTCGACGGACATTCGCGGACCCGCCAGCAGCGTCAGTTTCCCGGACCCGCCAGCAGCGTCAGTTTAACAGGGAGATCTTCTCCGCGAAACGAGGCTTTCACTTAGGGACCATCAACAAATGACTTTTACAATTAGACAAGAACAATTTTCTTTTTAATAAATCGACAGCTTCTCGATCGTGTGAATGTGAAGCAAATTCACTCTAGAGCATACATTCAATGAACACACCTCTTTTTATTGCATTTTAATACTTTAAATACGTTTTATTAATATTTTTGATGGAAAAATGTGCTTATTTCTTCAATACCTTCCAGGTCATGTGACCGATTAACTCAAAATCAATGTTGGGTCAACGAACAACACTGGCTGCATAGGACACACCTCTTCTTATTGTATTTTAACTCTCTAAATATTTTATATTAATATTTTGATGGAAAAATGAGCCTATTTCTTCAATACCTTCCAGGTCATGTGACCGATTCACTCAAAATCAATGCTGGGTTAGGGTTAGGGTTAAGAAAATACACAAGAAGAGGAACAATTTCCAAAGCCTTAACCAGTGGTGTCAGCAATTATTATTACATTATGTTAAGACAGACACCAGCAGAGGAAATAATGGCTGGTAACATAAGCAGAAGCCTCACCAAAGACGTGTTAAAGAAAATATCCTCTGAAGTGATGAAAAGTGCAAGGCTCCACGATGACATGATGCTTGAACTCATGTTGACTCAAAAAATAATCAAAGAGAGCAGCAGTCATGCCTCATCAAAAGGCTATCTTCAGCACCTACACATTGATCCGTTTGCTGTACATTTATACACAGGTGCTGGAATAAAGATATCGACTGATCACTTGAAAAAGCCAACACCTACGACTCTCTACCTCGACGCCACCGGCAGCGTGATACAGAACATTCCTGATCAAAATAAGCGGGTCTTGTATTATGCTTTGGTTTTTCCCGGAATGGGTAAGGATAAGCCTCCCTTGCCCGTCACAGAACTGATCACCAACACCCATCTATTTCCCATTGGCTCATGGAATTTAAAAGAAAGTTGTCTTACATAACACAAAGAAAGATGGCACAGGTTGAGACAGATTACAGCTGGGCTCTGATGAACTGTGTGCCTTGACAGAGCATTTGAGATAGCATCTGTGCTCTGCTCATATCATGAAGGCTGCGTCACAAGCATTTGGAAAACAAACTGTAGACAGAGGCACACGGGGACATGCAGCATTCTGTTCTGCGTACATCCTGAGCTGCACAAGTATGCAGGAAGCCCTTGATGTTTTTTATCATATGTGTGTGCTTTTTGATGCAGAGGAGGACACTCATTCGGTGAAACAGAGCTAAATGTACCTCGACGAGTGCATTTTGCAAACTCGGGATTTGAAACTGGAGGAAAGTGGACATGTAATGGGAGAGGAGGAAAGCAAAATGGAAACAAATGCTCATAGCATTATTGGAAAGTCCCCTTTTACACACGCTTTTCAAGTCAGGCGGGACCAAGCCGAGAGGGACGTTCTCTCTGACGATGCTGTTCATGTAAAAAACCCCTATCCCTGTCCTGGTGTCATTGATGCACTGTTAAAAAACTACATGGGGATCTTCCCATTGTGGAGTGGTTTGTTGCTTGGGGATCTGTCGCGACATAAGCCGCGTTCACACCGCAGGACTTTCCCTGGTTCTTTAGTTCCGTTAGTACCAATAATGTCGCGTTCACACCGCCGGGACTACTCAGTGCCGGGAACTCTTTTGGCCATTTCCAGTCCCTGCTAGAGAGGTGGTACGAACCTGGTGATAAAAGAGTGCCAATTTCTATTCTATTTCTATTGGCTGGGCGAATTGCAAACCACGCCCCGTTTTTTTCCTCGCTACAAAACCACATCCACACCTGAGCGAGTCGGCTTTTTGTACTCTAAAGCAGTTATGACCACACGTACTACAACACCGGGGCGGTGGAATGATGAGGAAGTGTCGGCGCTTCTGCCAATTTACTCCGAGGACGGGATGCAGCAGCTTCTACGGAAAGCAGTTCCCAACTCCAAATGTTTTGAGCGATGTTCGCTACTTGAGCTGGGAATCGTGCACAGTGCACACGGATGCCGGGTACAAATAAAGAAACTCAGGCAGGACTATGAACAAATTAAAGACCACAATAATAAGATTTTCTATTGTTATTATATATATATATTACCACTGTTTTTTAATACTGACACCTAACTTGCACCAAGGCGTGTCTGCTGCTATATATATTGCCACTGTTACATTGTTTTGAAACTACTTCCACTTTATTTTACATTTCACACTGTTATTTAACTTCAATGTACATGCATACGACACACCTGGAACAGCGTGATGCCGTTATTGTTATGTCTTGACTGTGCACAGCCTGAGGGGGTAATATATAATAAATACATAAAGATAAAGTCCATTGTTATAATGGGGTATTTTATTTGTAAATTACCCTTATGAACTCCATCCGGTCTGAGGTCGGAAAGTAAACAAACGCCTCATACAGCAAGTGGGCTTTATACCCCCTCCCCCGTGTAGTTCTTCTTCTCTCGTTTTTGTTTGTACTCGCCGTGAAGTGGTTTTGCGGCCTGCCTGTAAACCCAGAGAAGAAGAAGACGAAGTGACGTCAGCGTAATCGTGCCTCAGGGAAAGTACTGCGGTGCGATTGGTACTTGCCCCCTGGCGGATTCAGTGCCGTGGCACTAAAGTACGGCAAGTCCTGCGGTGTGAAAGCGGCTAATGAAAAGGTACCTCTAAAAAAGATGGAAGTCATAAAACCATGGATACCAACTGCCATGTTGAGCTCTGGTTTGGGTTCGTCAGACACTCCATCCTTTTCAAAAAAAAGTACTTGAGACCAGCTGAGTTCGTCTCCAAAAGGTACGCCTCAATACAAGGAAGATATACAGAGCACATGGAGCAACACAATCTGCCAATGCATATTCTGGACAAAACCTTTGGACAAACTAGCAGGCCAGTGTGTCAATTGTTCTCCAGCATTTTAATTGTAACAATGGAATAAGTAAATATTGTCAGAAAGTAAAGCATGGACTAAATTCATAAATAAAATCAGCCTACTATCACCTAAAGAACATATCTAGGGTTAAAGACTAATGTCACAGCAGGATCTGGAGACACGTGTCCATGCCTTTATCTTCAGTAGACTGGACTACTGCAAAGGTGTCTTCACAGGTCTCACTACAACATCTGTTGGGAAGCTGCAGCTGATTCAGAACGCCGCTGCTCGAGTCCTCACTGACACTAAGGAAGTGGATCACATCACTCCTGCTCTGAAGTCTTCACTCTGGCTTCCTGTGTGTCAAAGAATAGATTTCTAAATACTGCTGCTGGTTTATAAAGCACTGAATGGTTTAGGCCCAACATACATGTCTGACCTCCTGCTAAACTATGAACCATCCAGATCTCTCAGGTCTTCAGGGACTGGTCAGCTTCCTGTCCCCAGAGACAGATCTCTCAGGTCTTCAGGGACTGGTCAGCTTCCTGTCCCCAGAGACAGATCTCTCAGGTCTTCAGGGACTGGTCAGCTTCCTGTCCCCAGAGACAGATCTCTCAGGTCTTCAGGGACTGGTCAGCTTCCTGTCCCCAGAGACAGATCTCTCAGGTCTTCAGGGACTGGTCAGCTTCCTGTCCCCAGAGACAGATCTCTCAGGTCTTCAGGGACTGGTCAGCTTCCTGTCCCCAGAGTCAGAACTAAACATGGAGAAGCAGCGTTCAGTTATTATGCTCCAAATATCTGGAACAAACTCCCAGAAACCTGCAGGTCCGCTGCAACTCTGAAGACTTTTAAATCCAGCAAGAAGACTTTTCTTTTTGTCGCTGCTTTTAATTGAACTTTTCACATCTTAAACTGCACTGTAACTTTTATCCATGTACTTTTTCTTGTAATGTTTAAACGTAATTAAACTCCATGACATTTATGAGAGGGACTGCTCGAAAGAGATATTTGGAATATCTGGCATCGACGGATGAAAAATAGTGTTTTGGTAACACTTTAAAGACTTTGTTATGGGAGCAAAGCAGGGGAGGGGGTGTGTACGGCCTCCTGAGGGTCCGATTGTGGATGTCATGCGAGCAAAATATGGTGAAGAAAGTCTGTCTAAATTAAATATATGGAAAATATTCATATTTTAGACTGCACTGTAACTTTTATCCATGTATTTTTCCTTAATGTTTATTTTATTAGCTTTTCTTTTTTTTTAATGCTTAATGTCTTTCATTTCTTTTTTGTAAAGCACTTTGAATTACCCTGTGTCGAAAAGTGCTCTATAAATAAACTTGCCTTGCCTTGCCTTGCCTAAATTGGTAAAGAGTGAGGTGAAGGACATGAAGTATTATAACCCAAGATGATTAGGTGCATGTTGTAGGGGGAGAATATGAAGATGAAAAATGTAAATACAGCTTACAAACTTATAACAGAAACTATATTTCCAAATCAGACTTTAAACTGCAATTACAGTTTCTGTTCCTGCGCAGCCGGTTTCATGTAATTTAGTGAAAACTCTAAAAGTGCATAAATGTGTGTAAATATTTAGACTGTTAAAATGCAATAAGAAGAGGTGTGTCCTATGCAGCCAGTGTAGTTCGTTGACCCAACATTGATTTGGAGTGATTAGGTCACATGACCTGGAAGGTATTGAAGAAATAAGCTAATTTTTCCATCAAAAATATTAATAAAACTTATTTAAAGTATTACAATGCAATACAAAGAGGTTTGTTTAACAAATGCATGCTCTAGCGTGGATTTGCTTCACATTCACTCGATCGGGAAGCTGAAAAGAAAACATGTCTTGTGTAGTTGAAAAGTCATTTGTTGATGGTCCCTAAGTGAAAGCCTCGTTTCGCGGAGAAGATCTCCCCGTCGTAATACAGCCAGCAGCCGGGAAACTGACGCTGCTGGCGGGTCCGCGAATGTCCGTCGAATATCCAAACTAAAACTAAATTCACCGCGGTGTCTATAGCAGCGTTTCTCAACCGGGGCGCCGTCCTTCCGTCAAATACTTCTATATTCTGACGTTCATATGAATGAATGAATACGCGACCGTTACAGAGCCGTCAGTTTTCGATTCGATGCGAGGAAATGCTTTTTCCAGACAAAATAGAAGATATTTGTGAATTAATGTTTTGAATTATGAATACTGGACATAAGCTTAAAAACATGTTAGTGACGATTGCAAGTGACAAATACATATTATAAGTCGAGCTCCCCCGGACCCCCCCCCCGTATTTCGCACACTGTAAATACCCCAAATCAGCACTTTAGAAACAGGAAGTGAAAAGGAGGGATATGAGGCATGGCTAGATTGGGTGACCTGTTTACCTTACAAAAAAAGAGATAATTTAAAGGTTTGAAATGTCCAAATGTAGAAAACGAGACTCATAAAACCCAAAAGAGTTGTCATATTTAACAGATTTAAGGACAATGGGATACAATCGGAAGAGGTACATTTTCCAGAGTTAGAAAAATACAATTAACACAGCAGCATAATAATAACAGTGCAGTAAAATGAGCAATTAAGCATATTGAAGCATAATATTTGTAACATTTTACGACACATATGCCTTCCTTACTCAAAATAAAATCATAATCTAAACGTTTGAAATGTAGAAAACGACACTAGCATGAAACCCAATAGAGTTGTCATATTTCCTACAGTACTTGAAGGCGTCCTGGTTCCCCGCTGTATGGCTGCAGATTTCTGCGGGTTTTGAGGATGAGTTGCGGCGGGGGAAGCGGCTTCCTCTCCCGGTCAACTGTCTCTCGGTTCTCTGGAAGTCTGAAGAACCGCAACCATGGTCTCCGACAGTAAGTACCGACCCTGTGCTCGCCGTGTGGCAGCCTCTGGTGCGTCATTTCCCGGGTAGAGAAGCTCAGTTTCAGCCTCTCTGGTTGTCTGTCTGGAAAACGCCAAGATGCGTACAGGCCAATTTATTCTCAATTCAATGCAATTGCTGTATTAGCATGATACGTATAGTGTTGCTAAAGCTCTGTATAGTTGCAATATCTATACACAAATACATAAACAAACCGCTAATTTTTTGTTAACATTACGCAAGATCATATCACCCTATAATGGCGTTTATTAGCATGTATTTGATATTTCAGGGTCTTTATTTAAACGTGTAATAACGGTATATGTCCTCAGTGTTCCTGCGGGGGTTAGGGCTCTGATCTCACCGGAGAGCTGCCTCGTCATGGCCACTGAATGTCTGTAATACATTATAAATCTGAATATGGGTTACTTCAAATGGATAACTGTGGCTCTATAGCATTGAATGCATTGTCCTAGTCTCCAGTAGCGCAGGCCTGCAGAGAGCCTGCTCTATATTTAACTGCGTGTATTGTTATGTTTAATATCTCGTCTTCCCGCCGCATGTCCCGAGAGGTCTGCTGATATGTTTCACTTTATAATCAACAACAAGTGTAGTTTCAGATGAGTATGCAAGTATCATGTTGACATCGTTCTCCTTCACCTGAGCATGTCCATTTAATGTACTTCCAGTTGGACATTAGTAGAGTTATTTTGCAGGTGAAATAAGCACCTAAAGTAATGGCAATACATAATGGAGAACATAACAAATAATAACAACAATAATACAATCAGACCACTGTGATTTTTAGTTGTGTTTATTGTTATTGCTCCACAGAGAGGAGAGGAGAGGAGGAGACGAGAGGAGAGGAGAGGAGAGAGGAGAGGACGAGAGAGAGGAGAGGAGAGGAGAGAGAGGAGAGGACGAGAGAGGAGAGGAGAGGAGAGGACGAGAGGAGAGAGGAGAGAGGAGAGAGGAGAGAGGAGAGGGGAGAGGACGAGAGAGAGGAGAGAGGAGAGGACGAGAGGAGAGGAGAGGGGAGAGGACGAGAGAGAGGAGAGAGGAGAGGAGAGGACGAGAGGAGAGAGAGGAGAGGACGAGAGAGGAGAGGGGAGAGGACGAGAGAGAGGAGAGGACGAGAGGAGAGAGAGGAGAGGACGAGAGAGGAGAGGACGAGAGGAGAGGACGAGAGAGAGGAGAGAGGAGAGGAGAGGACGAGAGGAGAGGAGAGAGGAGAGGGGAGAGGACGAGAGGAGAGAGGAGAGGAGAGGACGAGAGGAGAGAGGAGAGGACGAGAGGAGAGGACGAGAGGAGAGAGAGGAGAGGACGAGAGAGGAGAGGACGAGAGGAGAGGAGAGGAGAGGGGAGAGGACGAGAGAGAGGAGAGGACAAGAGGAGAGAGAGGAGAGGAGGAGAGAGGAGAGGACGAGAGGAGAGGAGAGAGGAGAGGAGGGGAGAGAGGAGAGGACGAGAGAGAGGAGAGGAGAGGACGAGAGAGAGGACGAGAGAGAGGAGAGGAGAGGACGAGAGAGGAGAGAGGAGAGGACGAGAGGAGAGGAGAGGGGAGAGGACGAGAGAGAAGAGAGGACGAGAGGAGAGAGAGAGGAGAGGACGAGAGGAGAGGAGAGAGGAGAGGAGGGGAGAGAAGAGAGGAGAGGAGAGGAGGGGAGAAGAGAGAAGATAGGAGAGAGAGGAGAGGACGAGAGAGGAGAGGACGAGAGAGAGGAGAGGAGAGGAGGGGAGAGAGGAGAGGAGAGGATAGAGGAGGAGCTGCCTTCTGTAAGTGTGTGTGTCTATATATACTGTGTGTGTGTGTGTGTGTGGTGTGTGTGTGTGTGTGTGTGTGTGTGTGTGTGTGTGTGTGTGTGTGTGTGTGTGTGTGTGTGTGTGTGTGTTAGGAAACCTCCACTGATCTGTCACATTGGGAAACACACAGGTGACACTGATGGCATTAACGATGTCTGTGATGCATTCAAGTGCACCACGGAATAAGCAGTGGCAGTGAGATATAATGTGCACAAAGACCCTGCTGACACTGAAGCAGGGTCTTTGCATTCCGCCTCCTTCGTCTGATCATCTCCTCCTTACTTCCTACGGTGACTAAAAGCACGACATGTTACAGAGCCGGGGTTTTAGAATGTGACTTCTGAAACACTGGACTACATTTCCCATAATGCATCTTAATGGAGTCTTTAATTGGTGATTAAATGAAGAAATACATATCACTCATATATCCAGTTTTTAACGAAGGCTGGATATATGAAAATAAGATAAATAATAATCTTTAATTGATTAATTAAAATAAAACATATGTATGAATTAACATGTCCACTAAAAACCAGCCCGGGCATCTCGACCGGCCCACTTCGGTACCGGCCCACGTCTCGTGCTCATGCCGTCCAGTTCAACTGACCCTCCCACGAGAAGCCGTTTGAGCTGCATCTGGGGACTCCTCTGGAACCACGACGATGAGACGCTGCAGCTTTCAGACGGACATGCTTGTATTCCCACTCACCGCGTGTGTCCTCCCTCCTTCCTCTCCTCTGGGATGTGACGAGCATTCAGATGTCCATCAGAATCAAAAGCAGTCAGCCTTCTGGTTACTGTGGCCTAGTTACAGACTGGAGGAGGAGAGGAGAGAGGAGGAGAGGAGGGGAGGGGAGGAGAGAGGAGAGGAGAGGGGAGGAAAGAGAGGGAAGGAGAGAGGGGAGAGGAGAGGGGAGGAGAGAGGAGAGAGGAGGGGAGAGGGGAGAGGAGAGAGGAGAGAGGGGAGGAGAGAGGGGAGGAGAGGGGAGGAGAGGAGGGGAGGGGAGAGGAGAGGAGAGGAGAGGAGAGGAGAGGAGAGGAGAGAGGAGGAGAGAGGAGAGGAGGAGAGAGGGGAGGAGAGGGGAGGAGAGAGAGGGGAGGAGAGGAGGGGAGAGGGGAGGAGAGAGGAGAGGAGAGAGGGGAGGAGAGGGGAGAGGAGAGGAGAGAGGGGAGATAGAGGAGAGAGGGAGGAAAGAGAGGGGAGGAGAGAGGGGAGAGAGGAGAGGCGAGGAGAGAGGGGAGGAGAGGGGAGGAGAGGGGAGAGAGGAGGGGAGAGAGGAGAGAGGGGAGATAGAGGAGAGAGGAGAGGGGAGGAAAGAGAGGGGAGGAGAGGAGAGGAGGAGAGAGGGGAGGAGAGGGGAGGAGAGAGAGGGGAGGAGAGGAGGGGAGAGGGGAGGAGAGAGGAGAGGAGAGAGGGGAGGAGAGGGGAGAGGAGAGGAGGAGAGAGGGGAGGGGAGGAGGAGAGAGGGGAGGAGAGGAGGAGAGAGGAGAGGAGGAGAGAGGGGAGGGGAGGAGGAGAGAGGGGAGGAGAGGGGAGAGGAGAGGAGGAGAGGGGGGAGGAGAGGAGAGGGGAGAGAGGGGAGGAGAGGAGGAGAGAGGGGAGAGAGGAGGAGAGGAGGAGAGAGGGGAGAGAGGGGAGGAGAGGAGAGGAGGAGAGGGGAGGAGAGAGAGGAGGAGAGAGAGGTGTGTGTGTGTGTGTGTGTGTGTGTGTGTGTGTGTGTGTACACTTTCAGCAAGTGATGAAGGCCTTGCTTCCTGAAAGATTCAAAGGGTTTCATAAACTCTTATTTAAAAGAATCTCCCCTGTGAGCACGTATTGTCCCGGAGGCAGTGTTCTTCGGCCTCCTCCTCCTCTCCTCCTCCTCCTCCTCCTCCTCCTCTTCCTCCTCCTCCTCTCCTCTCCTCCTCCTCCTCCTCCTCCTCCTCCTCCTCCTCTTCCTCTTCTGAGTGTTGTGTCTCGCTGAGTTACAGGAAGTCGCCTCGCCCAATGGGAGGCAGGAAGTTGTGATGATTGAGGCTTCACTTAGATTTAGTTTGGTGAGTGTTGGAGTTTAGGAGAAAGTTAAGTTTGCTCTCTGGAACCGTGGATTTTAGGAGGACAAGGAAGGAGTGGATAGGAAAAGGAGAGAAGGAGAGGAAGTCAAAAACATGGCCAGCAAAGGAGAAAGGATTCACTGTGAGTTTGATTTTATCGTCTTTATCCTGAAAACTATGACGGTAGTTGAGTTCGTCTCTCGTCTCTAGTCTCTCGTCTCACGTCTCTCGTCTCTGGTCTCTAGTCTCTCGTTTCTCGTCTCTAGTCTCTCGTCTCTCGTTTATAGTCTCTCGTCTCTCGTCTCTAGTCTGTCGTCTCTCGTCTCACGTCTCTGGTCTCTCGTCTCACGTCTCTAGTCTCTCGTCTGTCGTCTCACGTCTCTCGTCTCTGGTCTCTCGTCTCTGGTCTCTTGTCTCTGGTCTCTCGTCTCTAGTCTGTCGTCTCACGTCTCTCGTCTCTGGTCTCTAGTCTCACGTCTCTAGTCTCTCGTTTCTCGTCTGTAGTCTCTCTTCTCTCGTATCTCATCTCTCGTCTCTCGTCTCTGGTCTCTCGTCACTTGTCTCTGGTCTCTCGTCTCGTCTCTGGTCTCTCATCTCGTCTCTGGTCTCTCGTCTCTAGTCTCTCGTCTGTAGTCTCTCTTCTCTCGTATCTCATCTCGTCTCTCATCTCTGGTCTCTCGTCACTCGTCTCTCCTCTCTCGTCACTCGTCTCTCGTCACTCGTCTCTAGTCTCTCGTCTCTGGTCTCTAGTTTCTCGTCTCGTCACTCGTCTCTCGTCTGTCGTCTCGTCACTCGTCTGTCGTCTCTAGTCTCTCGTCTCTGGTCTCTCGTCTCTCATCTCTAGTCTCTCGTCTCTCGTCTGTCGTCTCTAGTCTCTCGTCTGTCGTCTCTCGTCTCTGGTCTCTCATCTCTCCTCTCTCGTCACTCGTCTCTGGTCTCTCGTCACTCGTCTCTGGTCTCTCGTCTCTCGTCTCTGGTCTCTCGTCTCTGGTCTCTCATCTCGTCTCTGGTCTCTCGTCTCTGGTCTCTCATCTCGTCTCTGGTCTCTCGTCTCTAGTCTCTCGTCTCTCGTCTGTAGTCTCTCGTATCTCGTCTCTGGTCTCTCATCTCTGGTCTCTCGTCACTCGTCTCTCCTCTCTCGTCTCTCGTCTCTGGTCTCTCGTCTCTCGTCACTCGTCTCTCGTCACTCGTCTCTAGTCTCTGGTCTCTGGTCTCGTCTCTGGTCTCTCGTCTCTGGTCTCTAGTCTCTCTTCTCTCGTCTCTCGTCTCTAGTCTCTCCTCTCTCGTCTGTCGTCTCTCGTCTCTGGTCTCTAGTCTCGTCACTCGTCTCTGGTCTCTCCTCTCTCGTCTGTCGTCTGTCGTCTTTCGTCTCTCGTCTGTCGTCTCTGGTCTCTAGTCTCTCTTCTCTCGTCTCTAGTCTCTCCTCTCTCGTCCGTCGTCTCTCGTCTCTGGTCTCTAGTCTCTCGTCTCGTCACTCGTCTCTCGTCTCTCGTCTCTGGTCTCTCGTCTCTAGTCTCTCGTCTGTCGTCTCTCATCTCTAGTCTCTCGTCTGTCGTCTCTCGTCTCCCGTCTCTCGTCTCTAGTCTCTCGTCTCTCCTCTCTCGTCACTCGTCTCTGGTCTCTCTTCTCTCGTCTCTCGTGTCGTCTCGTCTCTCTTCTCTCGTCTCTGGTCTCTCGTCTCTGGTCACTAGTCTCTGGTCTCTTGTCTCTCGTCACTCGTCTCTGGTCTCTAGTCTCTCGTTTCTCGTCTGTCGTCTCTCGTCTGTCGTCTCTGGTCTCTGGTCTCTAGTCTCTCGTCTCTCGTCTTTGTCTCTCGTCTCTCGTCTGTCGTCTCTGGTCTCTTGTCTCTAGTCTCTCGTTTCTCGTCTCTAGTCTGTCGTCTCACGTCTCTTGTCTCTCGTCTCTAGTCTCTCGTTTCTCGTCTCTCGTCTGTCGTCTCTGGTCTCTCGTCTCATGTCTCTCGTCTCTAGTCTCTCGTCTCTAGTCTCGTCTCTAGTCTCTAGTCTGTCGTCTCTCGTCTGTCGTCTGTCGTCTCTAGTCTCTGGTCTGTCGTCTCACGTCTCTGGTCTCTCGTCTCTGGTCTCTCGTCTCTGGTCTCTAGTCTCTCGTCTCTGGTCTCTCCTCTCTCGTCTCTCGTCTGTCGTCTCTGGTCTCTAGTCTCTCTTCTCTCGTCTCTCGTCTCTAGTCTCTCCTCTCTCGTCTGTCGTCTCTCGTCTGTCGTCTCTAGTCTCTCGTCTCTCGTCTCTAGTCTCTCCTCTCTCATCTCTGGTCTCTCGTCTCGTCTCTCGTCTGTCGTCTTTCGTCTCTCGTCTCTGGTCTCTAGTCTCTCGTCTCTAGTCTCTCGTCTCGTCTGTCGTCTCTGGTCTCTAGTCTCTAGTCTGTCGTCTCTGGTCTCTAGTCTCTAGTCTCTAGTCTCTCGTCTCTCGTCTCTAGTCTCTCCTCTCTCGTCTCTCCTCTCTCGTCTCTAGTCTCTCGTCTGTCGTCTCTGGTCTCTAGTCTCTCTTCTCTCGTCTCTCGTCTCTAGTCTCTCCTCTCTCGTCTCTCGTCGCTAGTCTCTCGTCTGTCGTCTCTGGTCTCTAGTCTCTCTTCTCTCGTCTCTAGTCTCTCCTCTCTCGTCTGTCGTCTCTGGTCTCTAGTCTCTCTTCTCTCGTCTCTCGTCTCTAGTCTCTCCTCTCTCGTCTCTCGTCTCTAGTCTCTCCTCTCTCGTCTCTCGTCTCTGGTCTCTGGTCTCTGGTCTCGCGTCTCTCGTCTCGTCTCTCTTCTCTCGTCTCTAGTCTCTCCTCTCTCGTCTGTCGTCTCTCGTCTCTAGTCTGTCGTCTCACGTCTCTTGTCTCTAGTCTCTCGTCTCTAGTCTCTAGTCTCTCTTCTCTCGTCTCTAGTCTCTCCTCTCTCGTCTGTCGTCTCTGGTCTCTAGTCTCTCGTCTCTAGTCTCTCCTCTCTCGTCTGTCGTCTCTCGTCTCTTGTCTCTAGTCTCTAGTCTCTAGTCTCTCTTCTCTCGTCTCTCGTCTCTAGTCTCTCCTCTCTCGTCTGTCGTCTCTCGTCTCTAGTCTCTCGTCTCTCGTCTCTGGTCTCTCGTCTCTGGTCTCTCGTCTCGTCTCTAGTCTCTCCTCTCTCGTCTCTGGTCTCGTCTCTCGTCTGGTCTCTGGTCTCTGGTCTCTCGTCTCGTCTCTAGTCTCTCCTCTCTGGTCTCTGGTCTCTGGTCTCGTCTCTCGTCTCTGGTCTCTAGTCTCTCCTCTCTCGTCTCTGGTCTCTGGTCTCTCGTCTCGTCTCTCGTCTCCCGTCTCTCATCTCTGGTCTCTCGTCTCTGGTCTCTCGTCTCTGGTCTCTCGTCTCTCGTCTCTAGTCTCTCCTCTCTCGTCTCTGGTCTCTCGTCTCGTCTCTAGTCTCTCCTCTCTGGTCTCTCGTCTCTGGTCTCGTCTCTCGTCTCTGGTCTCTAGTCTCTCTTCTCTCGTCTCTCGTCTCTAGTCTCTCCTCTCTCGTCTCTGGTCTCTCGTCTCGTCTCTAGTCTCTCCTCTCTGGTCTCTCGTCTCTGGTCTCGTCTCTCGTCTCTGGTCTCTAGTCTCTCTTCTCTCGTCTCTCGTCTCTAGTCTCTCGTCTCTCGTCTCTAGTCTCTCTCTCTCGTCTCTGGTCTCTGTCTCGCGTCTCTCGTCTCGTCTCTCGTCTCCCGTCTGGTTGGTCAGCTTTGCTTGCTGGTCTTCTCAGGGCGTGTAGTTCTACTTTCTGGCCGTCTCGACTGAATGCTTCCTGATTGAAAGCGTAGTCAAAGCAACGGAAGTGTAATCAGGAAGTGGCTGACCGTCTGAAAGCGTATCCTCAGGTCGAGCCTTAGAGCAGCTGCTGAGTGGAGATGGATATGAACGATAAACGGTTACGTTACGAAGAGCCTCGTCATAGTTCAAGTTATCAACTGATGCGTTGAGACACGTGAGCTGAGCAACAGGCTTCTTGGAGTGTTTTTAAAGATCAAGAACAGAACAATGACGATGCGTTCGAGAGCCTGTCATCCCAGTGGGAAATTGTAATTTTGGAATAACACGGTTTTTCCAATACTTCTTTAAGCTGCGTGACGTTCCAACTCAAATGTAAAAGTAGAAGTACTCAGATCTGGTACTTGAGTAAAAGTATAAGTACTCAGATCTTGTACTTTAGTAAAAGTAGAAGTACTCAGATCTTGTACTTGAGTAAAAGTAGAAGTACTCAGATCTTGTACTTTAGTAAAAGTAGAAGTACTCAGATCTTGTACTTGAGTAAAAGTAGAAGTACTCAGATCCGGTACTTTAGTAAAAGTAGAAGTACTCAGATCTTGTACTTTAGTAAAAGTAGAAGTACTCAGATCTTGTACTTGAGTAAAAGTAGAAGTACTCAGATCTTGTACTTTAGTAAAAGTAGAAGTACTCAGATCTTGTACTTGAGTAAAAGTAGAAGTACTCAGATCTGGTACTTGAGTAAAAGTAGAAGTACTCAGATCTTGTACTTGAATAAAAGTAGAAGTACTCAGATCCTGTACTTGAGTAAAAGTAGAAGTACTCAGATCCTGTACTTGAGTAAAAGTAGAAGTACTCAGATCTGGTACTTGAGTAAAAGTAGAAGTACTCAGATCTTGTACTTGAGTAAAAGTAGAAGTACTCAGATCTTGTACTTGAGTAAAAGTAGAAGTACTCAGATCTTGTACTTGAGTAAAAGTAGAAGTACTCAGATCTTGTTCTTGAGTAAAAGTAGAAGTACTCAGATCTTGTACTAGAGTAAAAGTAGAAGTACTCAGATCTTGTTCATGAGTAAAAGTAGAAGTACTCAGACCTTGTAGTAAAAGTAGAAGTACTCGGATCTTGTATTTCTGTAAAAGTAGAAGTACTCAGATCTGGTACTTGAGTAAAAGTAGAAGTACTCAGATCTTGTACTTGATTAAAAGTAGAAGTACTCAGATCTTGTACTTGAGTAAAAGTAGAAGTACTCGGATCTTGTATTTCTGTAAAAGTAGAAGTACTCAGATCTGGTACTTGAGTAAAAGTAGAAGTACTCAGATCTTGTATTTCTGTAAAAGTAGAAGTACTCAGATCTGCTACTTGAGTAAAAGTAGAAGTACTCAGATATTGTACTTGAGTAAAAGTAGAAGTACTCAGATCTTGTACTTGAGTAAAAGTAGAAGTACTCAGATCTTATACTTGAGTAAAAGTAGAAGTACTCAGATCTTGTATTTCTGTAAAATATAAGTACTCAGATCTGGTACTTGAGTAAAAGTAGAAGTACTCAGATCTTGTTCTTGAGTAAAGTAGAAGTACTCAGATCGTGTACTTGAGTAAAAGTAGAAGTACACAGATCTTGTTCTTGAGTAAAAGTAGAAGTACTCAGATCTTGTACTTGAGTAAAGTAGAAGTACTCAGATCTTGTACTTGAGTAAAAGTAGAAGTACTCAGGTCTTGTTCTTGAGTAAAAGTAGAAGTACTCAGGTCTTGTACTTGAGTAAAAGTAGAAGTACTCAGATCTGGTACTTGAGTAAAAGTAGAAGTACTCAGATCTTGTATTTCTGTAAAATAGAAGTACTCAGATCTTGTATTTCTGTAAAAGTAGAAGTACTCAGATCTTGTTCTTGAGTAAAAGTAGAAGTACTCAGGTCTTGTACTTGAGTAAAGTAGAAGTACTCAGATCTTGTACTTGAGTAAAAGTAGAAGTACTCAGGTCTTGTACTTGAGTAAAAGTAGAAGTACTCAGATCTTGTACTTGAGTAAAAGCAGAAGTACTCAGATCTGGTACTTGAGTAAAAGTAGAAGTACTCAGAGCGTTGTACTTAGTAAAAGTAGAAGTACCAGAGTGTAGGAATACTCTGTTACAGTAAAAGTATTCAAAATGTTCCTCAAGTGAAAGTAGAAAGTATTCTCATCTAAATATAGTAAAGACAGTGAAAGTAGTCGTTGTGCAGATTGGTCCATTTCAGAATAATATATATGATGTGTTTTATAATGACTGATCATGAAAGTGTTCTCAGAGCTGGTGGAGGTGCAGCTAGTCTGAAGTACTTTGTAGACTGCAGGGTAGCTGGTGGAGGAGCAGCTAGTCTGAAGTACTTTGTAGACTGCAGGGTAGCTGGTGGAGGAGCAGCTAGTCTGAAGTACTTTGTAGACTGCAGGGTAGCTGGTGGAGGAGCAGCTAGTCTGAAGTACTTTGTAGACTGCAGGGTAGCTGGTGGAGGAGCAGCTAGTCTGAAGTACTTTGTAGGCTGCAGGGTAGCTGGAGGAGGAGCAGCTAGTCTGAAGTACTTTGTAGGCTGCAGGGTAGCTGGAGGAGGAGCAGCTACGAGTACCTCTAAATAGTACTTAAGTACAGCACTTGAGTAAAGACAGCTCCAGTTTCCATTTGAGTGTTTGGAGTGAAATCAGTGAACCCACTGTCTCTCATGTTGTCTAGGTGCAATGCAGCCTGTCACCAGCTGGTGGCGCCAGCGCATCAGTGTTAAAGCTTTACTGGAGCAACACATCCAAATCAAATCAAAATGTATTATGATAGGCTCAAAGCGCAACTTACACATCAACTAGTATCGCCACGAGATAAAAGCACGTGACTGAAGGGACCACACCTCTCAATATACTCACTTCCTGTCGGCTTCACCAGCTGCTTTATTTCAGGGTGCAAAGAAGAACACTCCTCCCCATTCAGAATGATCCAGAACACACAGGCTCCTGATTTAGAAACATGACGTTATATATAACATTGTATTGTTTTGTAATTACAATACTGTCAGTACTGCACATCCCTCTGTATTCTGAGGGGGGGAGGGGAGGGGAGGAGGGGGGGAGAGGGGAGAGAGGCGAGGAGAGAGGGAGAGAGGGGAGGAGAGAGGGGAGAGAGGAGAGGAGAGAGGGGAGAGAGGAGAGGAGAGAGGAGAGAGGGGAGGGGGAGAGGAGAGGAGAGAGGAGAGAGGGAGAGAGGGGAGAGAGGGGAGAGGAGAGAGGGGAGAGAGGAGAGGAGAGGAGAGAGGGGAGAGAGGAGAGGAGGGAGAGGAGGAGAGAGGGGAGAGGGGAGAGGAGAGAGGGGAGAGAGGAGAGGGGAGAGGGGGGAGAGGGGAGAGAGGAGAGGAGGGGAGAGAGGAGAGGAGAGAGGGGAGAGAGGAGAGGAGAGGGGAGGAGGGGAGGGGGGAGAGGAGAGAGGGGAGAGAGGAGAGGAGAGAGGGGAGAGAGGAGAGGAGGGGAGAGAGGAGAGGAGAGAGGGGAGGCGAGGAGAGGAGAGGGGAGAGAGGAGAGAGGAGAGAGGGGAGAGAGGGGAGGAGGGGAGAGGAGAGAGGAGAGAGGGGAGAGAGGAGAGGAGAGAGGGGAGAGAGGAGAGGAGAGAGGGGAGAGAGGAGAGAGGAGAGGAGAGAGGTGAGGGGAGAGGGGAGAGAGGAGAGGAGAGAGGGGAGAGAGGTGAGGAGAGAGGGGAGAGAGGAGAGAGGAGAGGAGAGAGGTGAGGGGAGAGAGGGGAGAGGAGAGAGAGAGAGGAGGGGAGAGAGGAGAGGGGAGAGAGGAGGGGAGAGGAGAGGAGAGGAGAGAGGGGAGGGGGGAGAGGAGAGGAGAGAGGGGAGAGAGGAGAGGAGGGGAGAGAGGAGAGGAGAGAGGGGAGAGAGGAGAGGAGGGGAGAGAGGAGAGGAGAGAGGGGAGGGGGGAGAGGAGAGGGAGAGAGGAGGAGAGAGGAGAGAGAGGAGGGGAGAGGAGAGAGGGGAGAGAGGAAAGAGGAGAGGAGAGGAGGGGAGGGGAGAGAGGAAATAGGGGAGAGGAGAGGAGAGGAGAGAGAGGAGAGGGGAGGAGAGGAGAGAGGAGAGAGGAGAGGAGAGAGGGGAGAGAGGAGAGGAGAGAGGGGAGAGGAGAGGAGAGGAAAGAGGAGAGGAGAGGAAAGAGGAGAGGAGAGGAAAGAGGAGAGGAGAGAGTGGAGAGAGGAAAGAGGAGAGGAGAGAGGGGAGAGAGGAAAGAGGAGAGGGGAGAGGAGAGGAGAGAGGGGAGAGAGAGGAGAGAGGAGAGGAGAGAAGAGGAAAGAGGAGAGAGGAGAGGAGAGAAGAGGAGAGGAGAGAGAGGAAAGAGGAGAGGGGAGAGGAGAGGAGAGAGGGGAGAGAGAGGAAAGAGGAGAGAGGAGAGGAGAGAAGAGGAGAGGAGAGAGAGGAGAGAGGAAAGAGGAGAGGAGAGGAGAGGAGAGAGAGGAAAGAGGAGAGGGGAGAGGAGAGGAGAGAGGGGGAGAGAGGAAAGAGGAGAGAGGAGAGGAGAGAAGAGGAGAGGAGAGAGGAAAGAGGAGAGGAGAGGAGATGCTGCACATCCATCCCTGAGAGGTGGGCTGTGCCCCCCGTCCTGCCAGCCACGGCTCGTGCTTCAGTTCAGACGCTGTTGTTGTTGTTGTTGTTGTTGTTGTTGTCTTCTTTTCATCGCTGTCTCCTTTATCTCAACACTGAGAGGCTTTTGAGCCAATCAGGACGAGCAGACCGACAGCGCCATGGCAACATGAGACCTTCTTACATGTGGGTGGGCACACTCATTATACCTCAATAGAGCCGCTGGGCTGTTTCCAGGGTAACCATGACTTTCAGGTGTGTGTGTGTGTGTGTGTGCGTGTGTGTGTGTGTGTCTGAGTGTGTGTGTGTGTGTGTGTCTGAGTGTGTGTGTGTGTGTGTCTGAGTGTGTGTGTGTGTGTGTGTGTCTGTGTGTGTGTGTGTGAGTGTGTGTGTGTTTGTGTGTGTCTGAGTTTGTGTCTGTGTGTCTGAGTGTGTGTGTGTGTCTGTGTGTGGTGTGCGTGTGTGTGTGTCTGTGTGTGTGTCTGTGTGTGTGTGTGTGTGCGCGCGTGCGTGTGGGTGTGCGTGTGTGTGTGCGTGCGTTGTGTGCGTGTGTGTCAACTCGCCTCGTGGTCAGGAGGTTCGTGTTGCACTGAGAACTCAATGTTCCGGAAACAACAGCAGTCAGTGAACGCCACGCGAGCCGCTGAGTTCAGGGCTTCTTCTTCTTTAGGGGGGAGCTGACCCCTGCTTGACAACACATCCTGCAGACATGAGATATCTAAGTGACAAGAGACTACAAGTCCCATGATGCATTTCACTTCAAAACATCCAAACAGACGTAGAGTTATATATTTCTGTTCTATGTTGGATGTGAGGTCTCTCTCTAAACACGATCTAGCTTCTGCTCTGTAGCACTACTGGAGACATGAGACTTATATATAAGTATAGTATATATAAGTATAGTATATATAAGTACATGATAAGTGTATTTCGGTACTTCTGGCTTCACTAGTTGGGGATTCTTCAATATATTTTGAGTAAAAAGGCGACGATGGAGTCTCGACAGTTGCTGCAGGTTTCTGTACAACACACCTTGTTGTCTTTGAGCTACCTGGAGATTAAGTGTGTGTGTGTGTGTGTGTGTGTGTGTGTGTACTTCTTTGGACTCCTGCAAGTAGGTGCAGATGTATATAGATATTGGTAAGAGATTGTACAGTGCAGTCAGAGAGATAGAGTATGTCCACGTTATTGTTTCCATTAGGCCTCACACACACACACACACTCACACACACACACACACACTCACACACACACACACACACACACACACACACACTCACAGCCGAAGTGAACACAATAAGTGTGGCTTGATACTGAGAGAAAGGTTTGTAGCGCTGTGAGAACGGGTCTGAGAGCGTTCCTCCGCCATCCCAACGTCGCAGCCCGAGAAGCGTTTACCCGTTGAAACGGTCGCCGTGGATACCGTGTTTGTTTTAAATACACAAACAACAACGACCACTGACAGGGTGTGTAGGAGGAACAGCATCGTCCTTCAGAGCCCTGCGCTGAGCATCCGGCGTGAGTCGCTGAAAGGTTTGGGAAGCTTTGTTTCGTGAAAGGCTGGCAGAGGGCGTGGCCTCTGGGTGTGCACACGTCACTGAACCCAGGAAGTGAACGATGGAAGCAGAGAAACGTCCACGAGGCGTTCAGGGGCAGCAGACAGGTCTTCTCCGAGTCAGAGGGCTACAGCCTACAGCAGGGTGCACGTTGACCTCTTTCACACCAGCGGAGTTTCAGGGCCGGTTCGGAGCTGGAGCTTGAAAAGCACCGGGTTTTCCTGTTCACACCGCAGCGGAGCCGCCTCTTAGCTCCGGAATCCGGTTCGTTTCAAGCACCAAAAAATTGTCCGACTGTAGCAAAAGCACCGCATACGTCACGCTTACGTCGAGGCGGGGGGCGGGATCAACTCCTGAACAACAACAACAAGCCCGCGGTTAATCCAGTTTGTACACAACGATGGAGAAACGTAACAAGCAGCAGTGGTCCACTGAAGAGACAGCTGCCTGCTGGGAATCTGGTCTTCCGAAGAGGTGCAGAGGAAGCTGGAGCACAATCGGCCATTGTTGTTGTTGTTGTTGTTGTTGTCAGTGTCAGCTGTGAGGGCTTTCCGCGCGGGTTGGCTCCATGAAGCAGGCACGCAAACGGTTACGTCATGACGCAAACGATGACGCAGCACCAGTCGGACTCTGGGCGGTGTGAACAGAGCCGAAGAACCGGTTCTGAACCTGAAAAGCTCTCGCACGGAGCCAGAACCGGAGTTGCGTTGGTGTGAAGGAGGTCTGTGAGGGTTTGACTCTGCAGAGCGTTCACGTGCAGAAGCTGCAGAACACAAGGGGACGGGTCGGAACCAGAGGAGCGAGACGTTGGACCTTTGAGCAGATGTTGCTGTCCATCTCTTAGGTGAGACCGTCCTCCAGCTGACGACCCACACACGACCTCACCTCTGTCACGGCGCCGATAAAGCCCTTTGTAGTGCACTGCTCTCTTCCTCCTCGCTTCAAAGCCGGGGCTGAAAGTCAGCAGCTGCAAAGTAATCGGGGGATAAGGCTCTAGTATTCACACACACACTCTTCACACACACTCTTCACACACACCCTGTCCGTCACAGATTAGCCGTGGTGATGTTGTTATCTCCGTTGGTTCAGTCTCTCCGTCTCGTCATCCCGATCCGATGCCTCGCGTTGATCGTGGGTCGCGTCGCCCCCCCCCGCTCGTCCTCGTCGGTTCACTAATTCGTTGTAGTGCGAGTTGAACACACGGCGTGGAGAGGCTGCTGCTGGGATAACACCGCTCACTCTCCATCGAGAGTCATCTGATGATCCTGAGGAGACGGTGTGAGGGGTAGAAGACGGACACGACATTCAGAAGAAACGATTATTTTGTGTTAAAAGTTCTTTTTTTAATTGCCTTTTTCTGCCAATTCCCAACAAAATCACAATTCCTGTTCTTTAGCACTGCATTTCATCATCATCATCATCATCATCGTCTTCGTCTTCGATAGCAGCAGCTCAATGGCAGAGCTTCATATATCGTGTTTAGAGAACATGTGACTCAGACCTCGTTGAGCATAAACGAGAACACAAAATACAATGAGGCAGACACACACACACACACACACACACACGATCCCTACCGGCATATCTATTGGAAAAACATTAAGTTCTATGTTTTACTATCTGTCCTTACGATGTAACACAATGGAAATGTAACACAATGGAAATGTAACGCAGTATGTGTGTGTCTACAGGACGGCCATACAGCAGCGGAATAAAGATATTTAAATATGGCATTTATTCAAAGGGTAGCATGAGGTTAGTGTGTGTGTGTGTGTGTAAGTGTGAGTGTTTGGTGTGTTAGTGTGTGCGTGTGTGTGTGAGCGCGCGTGTGTGTGTGGTGTGGCAGGTGTATGTGTGTGTTTGGTGTGTGTGTGTGCATACGTATGTATGTGCGTGTGTGTGCGTACGTATGTATGTGAGTGTGTGTGTTTGGTGTGTGTGTGGTGTGCATACGTATGTATGTGCGTGTGTTAGTGTGTGTGAGTGCGTGTGTGTGTGAGCGCGCGTGTGTGTGTGAGCATGTGTGTGTGTGTGGTGTGGCAGGTGTATGTGTGTGTTTGGTGTGTGCATACGTATGTATGTATGTGAGTGTGTGTGTTTGGTGTGTTAGTGCGTGTGTGTGTGCGTGCATACGTATGTGTGTGTGTGTGCGTGCATACGTATGTGTGCGTGCGTGCGTGTGGTGTGTGTGTGTGTGTGGCAGCTGGGAGGCCAGACCCTGCCCCGGGGCTCTTCCTGTCCATCTGGAGGCAAACAGTCGGAGGTTCTCTGAACCCAACACTGAGCTCAGTGTCTGAGCAGCTGAGAGGGAAACTCCGCTTTACGACTGCACCCAAACACACCGTGCAGACGTCTGCTGTGCGGCCATTTACATGTCATCTTCATTAGTTCCATGACAACAATATAACAAAACATCTCTATGAACACACCGTGCCGGGAAGTGGTATTCCCGCCCCTTTCTCACGGAATGGAAATAGATGGTCTGTCCGTCTCATTTTCTCTTCACAGCATCGTCGGAAAGTAACTCCAAAATGTACTTCCTGACATGTTGAATACATAAATAATGCATCAACTGTATAAAAGACAAATACTTCCACTCCAACGGCACCGGAAGCTGTGATGCGTGTTTAAATGTCTGGGTGAAAAAAGACTGACATTGAGATTTTAAATTGATTTATTACATGGTTTAGTTGAATACTCGATTCTGATTGGTCCGAACACGTGACACGTTGTTAATCTAGAGCAGACAGCGGTCAATGACTTAGTGACCGTTGTTAAGGACGCTCACATCTGCAGAAAGAAGTCCGGTCGATTGAGCTGTTCACAGTCTGGATCTGGGGCAAGAAGGCAGCGGAGAAGTAGCGGTCCAGACAGAGTCATCAGGCGGCGACACAGGTGTGCAGTTCCTCCGGCATCAGGGCAGGGGTATCTCGATGCGTCCCCAGGGCTGACATCGTGAAGTGAAGTGTGCTACTTTTAAAGCACGCAACGATGTTTTCAAATCTGTAATCAAATTGACCAATCAGAATCCAAGCCGTGCAATGTAGAGTAAGTCTATTTTTAGTACTTGTAATATATATCTTGTAATGCTAATGCTAATGCTAATCCCACTTAAGTAAGATTTTGAACGCAAGACTTCTAAAATGTTGTTTTCAACACATATAAATACTTGTGCTAAAGGATGGATCGTGCCATGTAGCTGCAGTTATTTTACCTACACACACACACACACACACACACAGACAAACACATTCACACACACACACACATACACACACACAGACTCACACACACAGATGCACACACAGACGCACACACACACATACACGCACACAGACTCACACACACACACATTAATAATGAGGTATATCTGTGCAGCGTGGGAGATAATTCCTTAGAGCGACGTGAAGAGCCAAAACAAAAGGAGCTGCATGGAATACACACAACATAATAGTATTTAACACACAGACACACACACACACACACACACACTCCTTTATTTGGCTCTCAGCGGGATGTGCACTCGTCTCCTCTTCCCATTGATTCGTCACTCTCTGAGATGTTGCTGTGGAAACAGAGACGCCCCCGCGCGTTGACTCAGTAGCCTACGCCTCCTCTCTCTTCCTCCTGGTTTCAATCATCCGTTTCTTCTCTCGTATTTCGCTCCAGATGTTTTATCACCTCTCCTCCTCGTGATTTATTTTGCGTCTCGTCCATTCATTTTC
>CM070494.1:38447491-38494991 GCA_036324585.1 Champsocephalus esox
CGAAACGTCGGCATCTTCTCTTCATACGGCAGTTTAAACCGTTTCTATATGTACAAAAGTGGTGGGGCACAAAAAACTTAGATGTCTAGAAGCTTCTGCAGAGAGGTTCATGGCTACAGATATTATATTTTGACCTAAATCAAAATATAATATTATTTTCAAAAGCCTCTTTTGTCTGATGCTTCAATTAATTGTAAACAGACCGTTCAACAGAAGGATACCCACACATGTAATTTTATCCTATTTTAAATATTGAATTGTTCTCTCTTAGTCAGATCCCATTTTCAATAACATTGCGGTCTCACCTTGACTTGAAGATGAAGTCCATTGGCCTATCCTTCTGGACAAACATCTATTACTTTTTTGTAAAAGTCCTCCTTATGTTCTTGTAGATTCAAAAGTCTATCATAAATCTAAATGATGGATTTATGATTCGGAAATGATAAAGTCGGGTAGACATGTGGATATTATCCGGCTGAACAAAACGTGCAGCTATTTTTGCTTTTTTGTGGAGGGAAGCCATGCGCAGCTTACTTCCTGGTTTCAGGACGCGTCTCTCGTCTCCTCTTCACACACCACACTTTTCGCGGCACACATACTCGCAGCCAATCAGCTCTGAGTGATGTGAGATGACGTATGGTGGGGATGGCAGCACTTTGCCCCTAAGGCAGTGCTTCTCAAAGGGGCATGCTCCCCGGGAAGATTTATTTTTCTTAAATGTTGAAGTTGAAAGCATCGATCTGGCGCACTTTGAGAGCAACATGAGAGATCTATGGAAACATCTCTCATCACCAGATGAAACAGAACTGGAAGCAGATTTACTTTTTCTTTATGGATATTTTACAAATCACTCCCCGTTCAAACTGTATTCTTGTTTATTAATAACAACTTTTGTTTACTGTCATATAGTATTTTATACCCGTTTACTTTATTATCTTATTTTTTTATAACTATAATGATCATATAAAGACGTGCCTTTACCTCACTGGTTGGAGAAAAAGCTTCTTATATTCGTTAGCATAGCGAGCTAACCAGATGCTAATGATAACAACACAGGTAGTGACTGTCTGCTCAGTGTGACGGAGGAGCAGATCTCCACCGGCTCTCAGCTGAGACGCAGACACGCAGGAGCTGCGGCATGGGTACGGATGTATGGGTACTGCAATTTTTGAAGTCCCGGAGCGGCGTTCTGGTGCTCTCCGTCAGAACCATGGTCAGAACTGCACCGCAGTCAGACGAGACATACACCACGTGATTGACACGTTAGGCTCGTGTTGTGTTCAAGGTCCATGACCGTTGCCAGGAAAAACAGGCACTCGCTTCTTTAATTATTTTGCGGTCCAAATTTCTTTAATTTTTTTCTTTTTTCGTGTGTTTATAAATTACGTCGAGGGCCGTACCAAATGGTCTCGTGGGCCGTATACGGCCCGGGGGCCGGAGGTTCCCCACCCCTGCTATAAAGGAACTACAGCAGGGTCCAGCAGCACGACTTCAACGTCACGCCGACTTCAGATCCAGATTCACTCAGACTCTAGATGGAACGAGTTGAAGCGTTTGTCTGAACACTTTGCAGGAGGCAGGGACTTGCTTTCAAGCAGAACAGAAACTAACGTAGTGGAGTGTTCACGTGTTCGGCGTAATGACGTACAACGGCCTCCACGACTTCTGTAGTCCTGTTCAGCCGCTTGGTAACAACCATCGTTTCTCAGAGACGTCCACTCTTCAGGGTCGCTGCTGATGGTTTAATGTCGTAGAACAAAACGTGATCCGTCTCTTCAACGCGTCTCAACCTCAGACCTTAGTTCAGCTAGTCTCCTAAACCCTACGGAAAGATCCCATTGGCTCTGAGACGAGGGAACAGGAAGTGGAGACATGCTGACTCACTTCCTGGTTTTAGGACGCATCACTGCACCGCTCGATAGAGCTCATTTAAATAGTGCAAAAGGTCCAGGAGCTCCTTCTCTTGCCGACCCACTTCAGAGCCTTCGAGGGGACTTCAGTTGTTGGCTCTGCGACGTCTTCATTTAGCTTGTTTCTTCCGATGAATGCTGATGGTTCCAGCTTCAGTGCGATGGTCCCTGTGCTCTCCTCACTGGCCGTCTTCACTGATGTGAGAGATTTAGAAGTGATTCACTGAAGAGCTTTTATGCTTTCTTTCAACCTGGACCTCCTTTCCTTTCCTTTCTTCCTTGGTTCCTCCTCTCCTCTCCTTTCCTCATTGGTTCCTCCTCTCCTCTTTTCCCTCTCCTCTCCTTTACTCTTTGTTTCCTTTCATCAACCTCGCTCGTCTCCTCCCTTCCTCTCATCTTTTGTCCTCTGCTTCTCTCCTTTTATTCCTCTACTCTCCTTTTTTACTTGATTCCTCCTTTCCTCTCCTATTGTATCCTCTACTCATCTCCTCTCCTTTCCTTTCTTTGTCTTCCCTCGTCTCCTCCTTTCCTTTCTTCCTTGTTTGCTCCTCACCATTTTATTTCTTCCTTCTCTCCTCACCTCTTTTTCCTCTACTCTCCATTATTCCTTGTCTGCTCCTCTCCACTTCCTTTCTCTCTTCCTCTCCTCTCCTCTCTCCTCTCTCTTCTTCCCTCCCTTCCTCTCTTCCTTCCTCTCTTCCTCTCCTCTCCTCTCTCTTCTTCCCTCCCTTCCTCTCCTCTCCTCTCCTCTCTCCTCTCTTCCTCTCTTCCTCTCCTTCCTCTCTCAGCCTCTCCTCTTCCTCACCCCTTTGTCTCCCTGTGTCCCTGCAGTGAACAGTTATGGTGAGGATGATGAAGATGAAGGCAGCAGCTCTTCTGACAGTGAAGAGGAGGTCCTGAAGCAGTTTGAGATCTCTGTCTCTCGGTCTCAGAGTTTTCGAGCTCCTGCAGCAACAAACAGCAGCGAACAACAACAACAACAACAACAACAAACCCAGCTGTCAGTCAGCCGTCGACACAAATTCAGCCGACTGTCGGACCAGGAGGAAGGGAGCACGGAGCCGTCAGACTGTGAAGGTGAGGGTCCTCCATTCACTCACTGATTCCTCTGCACGTATCACAGGGTCCGGATCGAGACGGAGAGAGGGGGTTAGTATGTCGAGCACTCGCAGCATGTCTAAGGGGTGGAACCACCAGGCTCCCCACGATAATATCACAAGACTTAAGCAACGATACGGTAGTATTGCGATTCTACGATATGCTAAGTAAGATCAAATAAGATGAGATGATCTTTATTAGTCCCCGTGGGGAAGTTCAGTGGTTTAACAGCAGCAGGGTGAGAATGAAAAACAGGACAGATTCATTATCATCTGGTATGCTAGACTTATAAGATAAGACAAGATAAGATAAGATGAGATAAGTTAAGTTAAGATAGGATAAGTTAAGATAAATTAAGATGAGATGAGTTAAGATAAGTTAAGATAAATTAAGTTAAGATAGGATAAGTTAAGATAAATTAAGTTAAGATAAGTTAAGTTAAGTTAAGATAAATTAAGTTAAGATAGGATAAGTTAAGATAAATTAAGTTAAGTTAAGATAAGTTAAGATAAGTTAAGATAAGTTAAGTTAAGATAAGTTAAGATAGGATAAGTTAAGATAAGTTAAGATGAGATAAGATAAGTTAAGATAAGTTAAGTTAAGATAAGATAAGTTAAGATAAGTTAAGATGAGATAAGATAAGATAGGATAAGTTAAGATAAGATAAGTTAAGATAAGTTAAGATAAGTTAAGTTAAGATAGGATAAGTTAAGATAAGTTAAGATAAGTTAAGTTAAGATAAGTTAAGATGAGATAAGATAAGATAGGATAAGTTAAGATAAGATAAGATAAGTTAAGATAAGTTAAGTTAAGTTAAGATAGGATAAGTTAAGATAAGATAAGTTAAGATAGGATAAGTTAAGTTAAGATAAGATAAGATGAGATAAGATAAGTTAAGATGAGATAAGTTAAGTTAGGTTAAGTTAAGATAAGTTAAGATAGGATAAGTTAAGATGAGATAAGTTAAGTTAAGATAAGATGAGATAAGTTAAGTTAAGATAAGTTAAGATAAGTTAAGTTAAGATAAGTTAAGATAAGTTAAGATAAGTTAAGATAAGTTAAGATAAATTAAGATAAGTTAAGATAAGATAAGTTAAGATAAGTTAAGATGAGATAAGTTAAGATGAGATAAGTTAAGATGAGATAAGTTAAGATAAGTTAAGATAAGTTAAGTTAAGATAAATTAAGATAAGTTAAGATAAGTTAAGTTAAGATAAATTAAGATAAGATAAGTTAAGTTAAGATAAGTTAAGATAAGTTAAGATAAGTTAAGATAAGTTAAGATAAGATAAGATAAGTTAAGATAAGATAAGTTAAGATAAGTTAAGATGAGATAAGTTAAGATGAGATAAGTTAAGATAAGTTAAGATAAGTTAAGATAAGTTAAGATAAGTTAAGATAAGTTAAGATGAGATAAGTTAAGATGAGATAAGTTAAGATGAGATAAGTTAAGTTAAGATAAGTTAAGATGAGATAAGTTAAGTTAAGTTAAGATAAGTTAAGATAAGTTAAGATAAGTTAAGATAAGTTAAGTTAAGATAAGTTAAGTTAAGATAAATTAAGATAAGTTAAGATAAGATAAGTTAAGATAAGTTAAGATAAGATGAGATAAGTTAAGATGAGATAAGTTAAGATGAGATAAGTTAAGATAAGTTAAGATAAGTTAAGTTAAGATAAATTAAGATAAGTTAAGATGAGATAAGTTAAGATAAGTTAAGATAAGTTAAGATAAGTTAAGATGAGTTAAGATGAGATAAGATAAGTTAAGATAAGATAAGTTAAGTTAAGATAAGATAAGTTAAGATAAGTTAAGTTAAGATAAGTTAAGATAAGATGAGATAAGTTAAGATGAGATAAGTTAAGATGAGATAAGTTAAGATAAGTTAAGATAAGTTAAGTTAAGATAAATTAAGATAAGTTAAGATGAGATAAGTTAAGATGAGATAAGTTAAGATAAGTTAAGATAAGTTAAGTTAAGATAAATTAAGATAAGTTAAGATAAGTTAAGTTAAGATAAATTAAGATAAGATAAGTTAAGTTAAGATAAGTTAAGATAAGTTAAGATAAGTTAAGATAAGTTAAGATAAGTTAAGATAAGATAAGTTAAGATAAGATAAGTTAAGATAAGTTAAGATGAGATAAGTTAAGATGAGATAAGTTAAGATAAGTTAAGTTAAGATAAGTTAAGATAAGTTAAGATAAGTTAAGATAAGTTAAGATGAGATAAGTTAAGATGAGATAAGTTAAGATGAGATAAGTTAAGTTAAGATAAGTTAAGATGAGATAAGTTAAGATAAGTTAAGATAAGTTAAGATAAGTTAAGTTAAGATAAGTTAAGATAAGTTAAGTTAAGATAAATTAAGATAAGTTAAGATAAGATAAGTTAAGATAAGTTAAGATAAGATGAGATAAGTTAAGATGAGATAAGTTAAGATAAGTTAAGATAAGTTAAGTTAAGATAAATTAAGATAAGTTAAGATGAGATAAGTTAAGATAAGTTAAGATAAGTTAAGATAAGTTAAGATGAGTTAAGTTAAGATGAGATAAGTTAAGATGAGATAAGTTAAGATAAGATAAGTTAAGATGAGATAAGATAAGTTAAGATAAGATAAGATAAGTTAAGTTAAGATAAGATAAGTTAAGATAAGTTAAGTTAAGATAAGTTAAGATAAGATGAGATAAGTTAAGATGAGATAAGTTAAGATGAGATAAGTTAAGATAAGTTAAGATAAGTTAAGTTAAGATAAATTAAGATAAGTTAAGATGAGATAAGTTAAGATAAGTTAAGATAAGTTGAGATAAGTTAAGATGAGATAAGTTAAGATGAGATAAGTTAAGATAGGATGAGATAAGATAAGTTAAGATGAGATAAGATAAGTTAAGATAAGTTAAGTTAAGATAAGTTAAGATAAGTTAAGTTAAGATAAGTTAAGTTAAGATAAGTTAAGTTAAGATAAGTTAAGATGAGATAAGTTAAGATAGGATAAGTTAAGATAGGATAAGTTAAGATGAGATAAGTTAAGTTAGGTTGAGATAGGATAAGATAAGTTAAGATAAGATGAGCTTGTATTAGCCCCCGTGGGGAAGTTCAGTGGTTTAACAGCAACAGGGTGAGAATGAAAAACAGGACAGATTCACACAGATTAAATATTAATACAATTAAAATGATAATAATTAAAATGATAATAATTAAAATGATAATAATTAAAATGATAAACCGTTAAGTGACTTTAAAATAAGAAAATCATTCGAATGGACATATTGACATCGAGCACTTCCCAGGCTTCGCGATACTTAAACCACGATACGATATTACGATAGTATTGCGATTCTACGATATGCTAAGTATTGCGATACGATACGTATATTTACATCTTTGTTCTGACTTCCTGCCAATCGCACTGACTCCTCACGCCACGAGGACGCACGAGAACCAGCTCCCGTCCCGCGGAGAGAACAACAAGACTCTCCTCACGGCCACGAGGACGCACGAGAACCAGCTCCCGTCCCGCGGAGAGAACAACGAGACTCTCCTCACGGCCACGAGGACGCACGAGAACCAGCTCCCGTCCCGCGGAGAGAACAACGAGACTCTCCTCACGGCCACGAGGACGCAAGTTAAGATAAATTAAGTTAAGATAAATTAAGTTAAGATAAGTTGAGATAAGTTAAGATAGGATAAGTTAAGATAAATTAAGTTAAGATAAATTAAGTTAAGTTAAGATACATTAAGTTAAGATAAGTTAAGATAAGATAGGATAAATTAAGATAAATTAAGATAAGATAAGTTAAGATAAGATAAGATAGGATAAGTTAAGATAAATTAAGTTAAGTTAAGTTAAGATAAGTTAAGATAAGTTAAGATGAGATAAGTTAAGATGAGATAAGTTAAGATGAGATAAGTTAAGATAGGATGAGATAAGATAAGTTAAGATAAGATAAGTTAAGATGAGATAAGTTAAGTTAGGTTAAGATAGGATAAGATAAGTTAAGATGAGATAAGATAAGTTAAGATAAGTTAAGATAAGATAAGTTAAGTTAAGATAAGTTAAGATAAGATAAGTTAAGTTAAGATAAGTTAAGTTAAGATAAGTTAAGATAAGTTAAGATAAGTTAAGATAAGATAAGTTAAGTTAAGATAAGTTAAGTTAAGATAAGTTAAGATAAGTTAAGATGAGATAAGTTAAGATGAGATAAGTTAAGATAGGGTAAGTTAAGATAAGATAAGTTAAGATAAGTTAAGATAAGTTAAGTTAAGATAAGTTAAGATGAGATAAGATAAGTTAAGATGAGATAAGTTAAGTTAGGTTAAGATAGGATAAGTTAAGATAAGTTAAGATAAGATAAGTTAAGTTAAGATAAGTTAAGTTAAGATAAGTTAAGATAAGTTAAGATAAGTTAAGATAAGATAAGTTAAGTTAAGATAAGTTAAGTTAAGATAAGTTAAGATAAGTTAAGATGAGATAAGTTAAGATGAGATAAGTTAAGATAGGGTAAGTTAAGATAAGATAAGTTAAGATAAGTTAAGATAAGTTAAGTTAAGATAAGTTAAGATGAGATAAGATAAGTTAAGATGAGATAAGTTAAGTTAGGTTAAGATAGGATAAGTTAAGATAAGTTAAGTTAAGATAAGATGAGCTTGTATTAGCCCCCGTGGGGAAGTTCAGTGGTTTAACAGCAACAGGGTGAGAATGAAAAACAGGACAGATTCACACAGATTAAATATTAATACAATTAAAATGATAATAATTAAAATGATAATAATTAAAATGATAATAATTAAAATGATAAACCGTTAAGTGACTTTAAAATAAGAAAATCATTCGAATGGACATATTGACATCGAGCACTTCCCATCGCGATACTTAAACCACAATACGATATTACGATAGTATTGCGATTCTACGATATGCTAAGTATTGCGATACGATACGTATCTTTACATCTTTGTTTTGACTTCCTGCCAATCGCACTGACTCCTCACGCCACGAGGACGCACGAGAACCAGCTCCCGTCCCGCGGAGAGAACAACGAGACTCTCCTCACGGCCACGAGGACGCACGAGAACCAGCTCCCGTCCCGCGGAGAGAACAACGAGACTCTCCTCACGGCCACGAGGACGCACGAGAACCAGCTCCCGTCCCGCGGAGAGAACAACGAGACTCTCCTCACGGCCACGAGGACGCACGAGAACCAGCTCCCGTCCCGCGGAGAGAACAACGAGACTCTCCTCACGGCCACGAGGACGCACGAGAACCAGCTCCCGTCCCGCGGAGAGAACAACGAGACTCTCCTCACGGCCACGAGGACGCACGAGAACCAGCTCCCGTCCCGCGGAGAGAACAACGATCGAACATCTTTATTTGGATTTGCAATATTAATAGTTTATATAACAAAATATCGATAATTGGCGACCGTGTGTCGACACAATATCACCACGCCAAGTATCGTGATAATCTGCTGTATCGATTATTTCCCCACGACTAGTTTGTCTAGAGCAGTGCTTCTCAAAGTGTGGTCCGCGGACCTCTGTTGGCCTGTGAGTGCCCCCTAGTGGTCCCTGAGTATATTGGTACAATTTCACATTTGAAATAAATACATTTTATTTAAGTTTTCCTCACTCTCGCGGGAATATCTCCGCAATGGAACGAGCTTAAGTTTCACTTTCGATTGCATGATATAGCCCAGATGAGCACCTGGTCAAGAGGTCCTTGGTATGATGGTTTGAGAAACACTGGTCGAGAGCAGAGATTCATTTACCAGCTAAAACACGTGGATTTGCTATCCTGGCTCCAAGATGGTGGAATGAGCTCCCCATTGACATCAGGACCGCAGAAAGCTCACACACCTTCCGGCGCAGACTGAAAACTCATCTCTTTCGACTCCACTTCGAGCGATAGAATGACTAACAAAGAACTGCTTACAGAGCACTTATATACTAACAAAGGACTGGCTTACCTGAAGCCAGTTGAGTAGCACTTGAAACGATTGGCTCTCTGAAGACTGATGTACTTTATGATTCTGTTTTCTTCAAGGTTGTGTCTTCCTGGTCGAATGCACTTATTGTGAGTCGCTTTGGATAGAAGCGTCAGCTAAATGCAATGTAATGAATGAAAACTTTATTACAGACTCAGGGTCAGATAAAAGACAAGACATTAGATATAATAAATTACATACATAGCATAAAAATAATTCATAGTTTAAGAATAATTTAAATCAGTGTCCTACAAAGAGACAACTATACCAATGTCTCCACAGCTGCGATTGGTAGCGTGTAGTACTAAACCTTATGTTCGATAAGAGGATTTCATTATCAGAGTCATTAAGCCGGCAAATACATTTATACATGAGATTTCTTAAAACAGCTTGTAGAGTATTGACTCCTGCAGCCTCACCTGCACTCGACCTCGAGGTCTCTTCAGCAATATTCTCATGGCATCATTATGAGCTACTTGAAGTTTCCGTAAACTTGCTTTTCTGTAGTTTGACCACAGACGTGTCGTTTAGAGCGGTGTGCAACATGCTCTGAGCAGAGACGTCTTCACTCCGTCTGTACACGCACCAAACCTACGTAGGAGAATGTTTGCTTGTGCATACATCATGCGGCATTGCCTATAAATATCTTCATCATCTGTCAATTGTTCTGTAATAAAGTGTCCAAGATATTTTAACTTATTACAGACACTAAGATTAATATCAGACAATTTAAAATCAGGAAATTTAAGACATTTATCTTCCTTGGGAAGATAAATTATTAATGTAATGTAATCTAACATTTTTATCAAATATCGAAGCTGATAAATGGCGTTTCAAATCAGTTCAAAAGAGGAAAATGTCTGCCTCTTGAGACACAACGCTTCTATGTGTATTTCACAACAAAGAGACGGCTCTTTGTTCTTCGTAAGAGAGCAGCGAGTCGCACCAAAGATCCCTGGGTTTATCAAAGTGCTCGAAGGGAGGTAAGAACGGAGAAGCCAGCTCGAGTGCGCCAGACTCTGAAAATACACAGCCGGAACAAATCTGCCCCTTCCTCTCAGAGCCCCGCCCCCAACACACAGTGACCAATGAGGGCAGACATGAGGCTGTGCCCCGATGGAAGGCTGACAGGCAGCTAGGCCGTCCAGCTACTTTAGCCGGCTCAGATGATTGGTCGTGCTTTCTACAGCGCCCACGGCTTCCACTGATGAACTGTTTCTATGTATTTATTGCCAACTCTTAAACCGCTGGAATCATTATACAAACAAACACTTAAAATAGTAGATAAGAAGTCAGTTTATTCTCACCAACTATAACTTGTTGAGCTGGGGAATGTAATGAGATATGCAAATGCTTGCCTCGTGTACAGAATAATACACGACCTCACCTCCGCTCAGACATGTGATCACCACGCGCACACCTGCAGGTCAGCAAGAGCTGCACCCAGGGGAGACGGCGTTGTTCCATTAAGGAAGAGTTCATTCAGCCAATCTTCTTTTTCCTTTCAAGCTGCACGACGGTGGAACTCGATCCCAGTAACGATCAGAGAACAAAACACCTGCCGTTTATTTAAGTCTAACTTAAGAACACGGTTAGTGGAAAGTCAGCTCTGTCAACACCGACACAATGTGCACGTCACAACGCTCTGTGTGCACGTGTGCCTTGGCCTGTTGCTCTCTTTTTTATAAATGCTTTTATCATAATATAAGCATCTCTGTTGAATGTTGTTTTACTGATTGTATTTAGCTGATATTTGAAGTGATTTTAAAATGACTTTTAACATCTGTCCGGGACTACAGACGAACAATAGCCAATGAATGTGCACCGTCCCCGTCAAATAAATATATAAATAAAAATATATACATAAAGCACTTCATGTATTCATTGCTATCGGGACGTTAAGAGCATTCCATGGAATACAACAACAAGTGTCCCTGAAGGGAATCACCCACCCGCCTTTAAGGCTCACCGGCGGTTACCTGCAAAACAAATTAAAACCAGTTTGAACGTTTCTCTCTGCAACTCGTCTGTATGACGCTATTCAATCCAGTGAAGCTCGAGACCTGAAACGCCTACGAACAGAACGCTCTGACCCATCCCGGTGTCCTTGAGCCAAACGTGTTAGAACGGGGTACAACAATACTGGACTCAAATGCGACGGCTCAGATTTTAAATGGAAAAATAAAACAAAGTTTTAACAAAAAAATCTCTCAACAACATCATTTTCAAAAATACAGATCAAAAACAAATCAAATCTACAAATCAAATCCTGTAGCAGTTCTTAGGATTTAGCAGCCCGGTATATATTATCAAAGATGGCATATGTATATAAAGTATATATTGCACATAGTTTGACGGTATTTAACACCAGCAAGTTACACAATCTACAAAATACAAGATAGATACTTCGTAACAGTAACAAGGGTTTAGCAGCCAGGTATAAATTACAGTTATTAACGGCATATATATATATATATATTGCACATATAGCACAAAGTTGCATTCTCCTGTCTCCAGTGATATCCTATCTTTAAAAGCGACCACCAGGGGAGTTCAATGCTAACTCTTCTCTTGGTTTTGCCTTTCCTCGATGTAGAAATGGAGGCGAAGGGCCAGCGTCAGGGTTTCCAGGACCCTCTCTCTGCGGCGCTGGAAGACACCGAGAGAGCGACGACTTCCTCTTCTCTGGACACACCTTCAACCGCCAGGGAGTCAGCCGCCAGAGAGACTCTCAAACTGAGCATGAACCGGCAGGCGGCCGACGGCAGCGAGGACACGGAGAAGGGCAGCAGATGGCGTCAAGAACGAAGTCACAGACGGCTCCGCCACCTGGAGCCCAGAGGTACTGCACACTCTGACATCGCTGGTTTAGATTCACACCATTCTGATGAAAAAGCATCCAAGCGGCTCTTGGCTCTTCAACTTCAACTGAAGTTCTCCGGACAGTTTGTCACCGCTTCGATGTAGAAACTGTTCCACCCTTTGATGGTCTCTGTGGATCCAGCTATCCACATCGTATCGTATCAACGTATCGTATCACATCGTATCGTATCACATCGTATCCCCACCCTTTGATGGTCTCTCTGGATCCAGCTATCCACATCGTATCGTATCACATTGTATCGTATCACATCGTATCGTATCACACCGTATCCCCACCCTTTGATGGTCTCTCTGGATCCAGCTATCCACATCGTATCGTATCACATCGTATCGTATCACATCGTATCCCCACCCTTTGATGGTCTCTCTGGATCCAGCTATCCACATCGTATCGTATCAACCGTATCGTATCATACGTATCGTATCACACCGTATCCCCACCCTTTGATGGTCTCTGTGGATCCAGCTATCCACATCGTATCCTATCATACCGTATCGTATCATACCGTATCGTATCACACCGTATCCCCACCCTTTGATGGTCTCTGTGGATCCAGCTATCCACATCGTATCGTATCATACCGTATCGTATCACACCGTATCCCCACCCTTTGATGGTCTCTGTGGATCCAGCTATAAGACACCAAGGCTGAGGGTTCCACGATGTAATGAGGTTAGGCCGCATCGTATTGCATCATGTTGAATGGTATCGTAGCTAAATGTTTCAAATTGTTACAAAATATATGGCATCGCATCCTAGCGTATCGTAGCGTATGTAGCGAAATCATATAATATCGTATCACATCGTCACATCGTATCACATCGTATCACATCGTATCACATCGTATCGTATCACATCGTATCGTATCACATCGTATCGTATCACATCGTATCGTATCACATCGTATCGTATCGTATCACATCGTATCACATCGTATCACATCGTATCACATCGTATCACATCGTATCGTATCACATCGTATCACATCGTATCACATCGTATCGCATCATATCACATCGTATCACATCGTATCGCATCATATCACATCGTATCACATCGTATCGTATCACATCGTATCGTATCACATCGTATCGTATCACATCGTATCGTATCGTATCACATCGTATCACATCGTATCACATCGTATCACATCGTATCGTATCACATCGTATCACATCGTATCGCATCATATCACATCGTATCACATCGTATCGTATCACATCGTATCGTATCACATCGTATCGTATCACATCGTATCGTATCATATCAAGATGTGGTGATCCGTGAGTATATTGGTAACATTTCACATTTGAAATAAATAAATAAATTAAAGTTTTCCTCACTCTCGCAGGAATATCTCCGCAATGGAGCGAGCTTAAGTTTCACATTTCGATTGCATGATATAGCCCAGATAAACACCTTCATCACACATGTTGCCTCGTGTTTGTACCATTTGCAGGCGATTTGTAATCTGTTCTAAAAAAACGATGTGTTTTTGGATATTTGTGGAGTTAGGTGGTCCGCGAGTGTTTTTTTATTGGTTAAGTCCTTGGTACGAAAAAGTTTGAGAAACACTGATTTAGAGTCATTGCGTGCCTATTGGTTGGAACACGATCCGTGTATCCATCACTTCCTGGTCTTCTCTAAAGAAGAGGGACCAATGGAAACGTTGTCATGTTGCCGTTGGTCACCATGGAAACATTCATTAGCTAACAATGACATTATTGTTCTATTAATATAAAGGGAGGTCAGGTACTCTTTAAAGCAGCTGCTAGCTATGGGTACTTTTACTGAAGCACACTTCAAAGCCTCTTTACTTTGACTTGAGGAAAGAAGTTTAGTCAGTACTTCTACTTTCACCAGAGTATTTTGAACACGAGTATCTGTACTTCTACTTGAGTAAAGGAAGTGTGTACTTGTGCCTTTGCATTGTAGTGAATGTATTGAATCGTGTCGCATTGAATGAAATAGTATTAAATGTCATAGAATCGAATCATACCAGATCCTACCGTATTGTGTCGTATCGAGTCGGGTCATGAGCATTGAATGTAGAGCAGTCGTCTCTTCCTGCATTTCCAGTCTGCTCTGACGCTCAATTATATTACCCAGTAATGGTATCATTTAAAAAATCTTGACCCAAATAAATATGTGGAAAAAAGAGGGAAATAAATAAAATGCAGGCCACATGGACGCTGAGTGTGTAATTATAGTTTGAAGGACTGCAGCAAGAAACCAGAAAACCATTAACCCTCAAAATGTCAATGAGCAGTAGATGACGTACGAGCTTGAAAAAGAAATCCATTTACTGCCGATTGCACTTTAATACGCTTCCTGGAAAAAAGAGCATTAAGAAGGGGAGAAAAACAACCGTTTAGTTATTAATGAAACCGAGGTTTGCTTTACTTTTTATTAAATCAGGTTGACGTGTTCTCGTTATCTGATTTCTTGTTTTGGTAGCGGCGGCTTTATTGTTGAACTCTAACCAATCAGTGTTGAGTAAAGTATTTGCCCCAATTAATGTTGGATAAACGTTTTTAAACTACCTGAAGCTCCACCAGAAAACAATTTAAACTCATATTAGGACCACAGATTCTAGGGATCTTAAAGCATTCACACCTATAGTCCGCTTTCAGGTTTCACTTTCCAGAAGTTTGCGTTCACACGGGCAAAACTCAAACGGACTAGAAACTTTAAACACAAGTCATGTGCTCGGAAATGCTGTTCACCCCATTGGTCAGACGTTAAGGGGGTAAAAACGCAACGCCTGCAATTCCTCCCGGAGCCTCGGCCATGGAGCACCGGCACTTTCTGCAGGTTATCCTCATGCTGCTATTAATCTGGAGGTCAACAGACGCTAGCGGCCCGCGCATACGGTTATACAATCAGACCACGTCCGTTAAAAGACATTATAACACAACGAGAGACGCTCTGCAGTCAGGAGGGCGTTTCACCGACGACAGGTGGCTCTGACTTTCATGCTGACGGAGAATTTCTTTACACGACACTGTTCAACTCTTCATCCTGATTCACTCTTTAACCAATCAACGGATGTCTTGAAAGACTCTTTCGCTAAAGATGTTGAAGACATCCTACGAAATACTGCGCTTCCTGTGTTTCGGTGCGGACTGCGTTCACACCAGCGATGACCCGCTCCAGAGTTCACTAGCAAGCGCTCCGAGAGCACCTCTTTCAGCGGACCAGAGTCCGGTTGTTTAGTTCACTTCATCGGACTGCGTTCACACCGACCCAAACGAACCAAGCGGCTGAACGCACCAGGGTTCGATTCAACCGGACTATAAGAGGCTGGTGTGAACGCGCCCCAGTTTCTATAGTAAATAAGCTTAAACCTTAATATATAGAAGTCGTTCGTTGACCCATGGATTGATGATGCTATTGTTAATCGGCAGAATCTTACTGTCCAGAAACAACAATGTCTTCCTCAGCGTTCTCACATTGTTTGTGAGGAAGCGCACACACTCCCTCACTAACATGTTGGTCTTAACTATTTGTTTGTTAAGAAAGGTAGTACATGTTTTTTCTGAGTTGCCTTTATTTCAGTTAAAGTTATAAAAACAGTTTACATAGACAAACTAATAAAATGCATCTAAATTCGTTTGTCAGTCTGTAAATCACACAAGCACCAAGTAATGTAATCACCATTTCCTTTGTTCAGACCTGGAGGCCATCTTGTCTCCCCAGTACTCCTTATATGTGTAGTATGAGTAGGCGGAGTCTTGGACGCGATTGGTCAGGAAATGTGTGATTTTATGAGTGTCAATTAAGTTAAAAACTATCCATTTTAAGCAGACCTTGTTGTTCTTGAAGATATCATATTTATGGCGATGCAATAATGAATTTACTTAAGCCTTTAGGGTTTTATTAAAGGTAGACAACGGTGTTTAATTTTGTATTCAAGCCTTCACTCTGCTTTTAGAACCATGACCTGATTGGCCAGGTTGGAGTGGGAAGGCGGGCCGTCTCCTATAAATGTGGTTGGGAAGAGAGGGGAAGGGGCCTTCGTTTTTGTTCCTTGCTGGTGAATGCCGCACCAGGCATGCAGTTTGTGTTTCTGTGGAATAATGTGGAAGGCTAAGAATAAAACGCCTGTTTATTTTTGCAAGAAAACCCTCTCTCCACGTATCGTTCTTTCACCTGCACCTCACATCGTAACTTATTATTATTATTTTGGAATTATTAATAATATTGAGAAGTGGGAGCCCTGAAGTGGGCTCTCATATTGACTTGTGGGACAGTCAATATAACTATTGTTATTATTTTGGAATTATTAATAATATTGAGAAGTGGGAGCCCTGAAGTGGGCTCTCATATTGACTTGTGGGACAGTCAATATAACTATTATTATTATTTTGGAATTATTAATAATATTGAGATGTGGGAGCCCTGAAGTGGGCTCTATTGACTTGGGGACAGTCAATAAACTATTATTATTTTTGGAATTATTAATAATATGAGAGTGGGAGCCCTGAAGTGGGCTCTCATATTGACTTGTGGGACAGTCAATATAACTATTATTATTATTTTGGAATTATTAATAATATTGAGATGTGGGAGCCCTGAAGTGGGCTCTCATATTGACTTGTGGGACAGTCAATATAACTATTGTTATTATTTTGGAATTATTAATAATATTGAGATGTGGGACATCGCCCCAATCCCCATAGGTATATCTGCAAGTGGGCTTCCATATTGAGATAATAAAAATAAATATAGAATATAAGGCCTTTTTATTTTTGCAAGAAAACCCTCTCTCCACGTATCGTTCTTTCACCTGCACCTCACATCGTAACATTGTTCATGGATTTCGCAAAGATACGTAGAAAGGCTCCTTTTCTAAGTCTTCAAATCCCTGATTGTTTGGCAGCTTCATCGGATTTCTTTAAATTGCCAAACAGGTTAGAGAAGAGATCTGGGAGTAGGATAATCTCTTTGACAAATCCAAGTCTTCGTCCAATGTGAGTGTGTTCACGTCAGTTCCTTTATATCAGATGCTTAATTGTTATTCTGAGTGCACTCCTCCATCCAGTGAGATGTTTAGACTGAACAAGATGAAGCAACAAGAGCCTGTGTCTCACTGCAGTGTCACTTCTGCAGTTACATTTGTCTCAGTGGACTTCAGTGTGTACAGAATATCAGTATGACGATACGACACCCTCTGTCCTCAGACCCTTTGTCCTCAGACCCTCTGTCCTCAGACCCTCTGTCCTTAGACCCTCTGTCCTCAGACCTCTGTCCTCAGACCTCTGTCCTCAGACCCTCTGTCCTTAGACCCTCTGTCCTCAGACCCTCTGTCCTCAGACCCTCTGTCCTCAGACCCTCTGTCCTTAGACCCTCTGCCCTCAGACCCTCTGTCCTCAGACCCTCTGTCCTTAGACCCTCTGTCCTTAGACGCTCTGTCTTAGACCCTCTGTCCTCAGACCCTCTGTCCTTAGACGCTCTGTCCTCAGACCCTCTGTCTTTAGACCCTCTGTCCTTAGACCCTCTGTCCTTAGACCCTCTGTCCTTAGACCCTCACATCGTACAAGGAAAAACTTCCGGAGAAAACCCAGTTTAAAGGGAAAAATGGGAGAAACCTCAGGAGAGCAGCAGAGGAGGATCCTCTCCAGGACGGACAGACTGCAATAGATGCCGTGTGTAAATTGAAGAGATAATACATTTGCAACATAGGTAGTCCAGATGTTTGGAAATGCATGTGTGTATAATATGAAGATGAATCCACGAGGATATCCATCTCCGCTCACCACCTCAGAAGAGGAGAAACTGAGGTAGGGATTAATGAACGGCTCGGTGAGCTCCCATCATCTCTGCTGTTTCCCGCCATCACAGTAATGTCCTGATAATCACGGATTATCACCCGGCCATGTTTCCCTCTCAGGCCCGTTTGGGAAGAAACAAACCGACCGGGTTCACCGGAAGGGCACAGGCCCGGCCTCGGGTTCACAGGCCCGGCCTCGGGTTCACCGGCCCGGCCTCGGGTTCTGGAGATCGGTCATATTCCCTTCACTGTGCTGGCTAACCAACAGACGCTCATGAATAATAATCTGTGTGTGTGTGTGTGCGTGCGTGTGTGTATGTGTGTGTGTGTTTCTCTCTGTGTGTGTGTGTGTGTGTGTGTGTGTGTGTGTGTGTGGGTGTGTGTGTGTGTGTGTGTGTGTGTGTGTGTAGTGTGTGTTCTCTCTGTGTGGGTGTGTGTGTGTCTGTGTGTGTGTGTGCGTGTGTGTGTCTGTGTGTGTGTGTGTGTGTGTGTGTGTGTGTGTGTTTCTCTGTGTGTGGGTGTCTGTGTGTGTGTGTTTCTCTGTGTGTGTGTGTGTGTGTGTGTCTGTTTCTCTGTGTGTGTGTGTGTGTGTGTGTGTGTGTGTGTGTGTGTGTGTGTGTGTGTGTGTGTGGTGTGTGTGTGTGTGTGTGTGTGTCTGTGTGTGTGTGTGTGTGTTTCTCTGTGTGGGTGTGTGTGTGTGTGTGTGTCTGTTTCTCTGTGTGCGTGTGTGTGTGTGTGTTTCTCTGTGTGTGTGTGTGTGTGTGTGTGTGTGTGTGTGTGTGTGTGTGTGTGGGTGTCTGTGTGTGTGTGTGTGTGTCTGTGTGTGTGTGTGTGTGTGTGTGTGTGTGTGTGTGTGTGTGTGGGTGTCTGTGTGTGTGGGTGTGTGTGTGTGTGTGTGTGTGTGTGTGTGTGTGTGCTGTGTGGGTGTGTGCGTGTGTGTGTGTGTGTTTCTCTCTGTGTGGTGTCTGCGTGTGTGTGTGTGTGTGTGTGTTTCTCTGTGTGTGTGTGTGTGTGTGTGTGTGTGTGTGAACTTGTTAGTTAATATAAGAGAGTGGCAATGTAGAATTTAACGACCTCTCAGTCACCGAATCACACTTTGAAATTGGGAGCAATCTGTGCAGTGAACACCTCCCACACACACACACACACACACACACACACACACACACAGAGAAACACACACACACTACACAGAGAAACACACACACACACACACACACAGAGAAACACATACACACACACATACAGACAGAGAAACACACACACACGCACACACTTACACAAAGAAACACACACACACACACACACACACAGAGAAACACACACACACACTTACACAGAGAAACACACACACACACACACACACACACAGAGAAACACACACACACACACACACAGAGAAACACACACACAGAGACACACACACACACACACACACACAGAGAAACACACACACACACACACACACACGCAGGGAAACACACACACAGAACACACACAGGGAAACACACACACAGAGACACACACACACACACACACAGAGAGAAACACACACACACACACACACACACACACACACACAGAGACACACACACACACAGAAACACACACACACACACAACAGTTATCATTAAACTATTTCATGCCTGTATCTTGTTCAAATGCTGTCTTTAAAGCATCCTTCAAAGCCAGGAGGGGCTCTCTCCTTTCATCCAGACCCAACGAGGCACTTCAAGCGGAGGAAAGGGAACATGTACGGCGAGTGAGGGGCAGAACTCCGTTGGTTATTCTATATTATGTTCTATAGCGACGACAGCCGTGTCCATGTGAGATCTCACAGGAAACGCCTGCAGGGCTTTCATTCTGTCACAAACACCCGCTTTGCGATAAGCGGTTGATCGATGTGACCGTGACCCAAAAACACACATTCTGGGCGACTTGACGTCCGATCAAGGGGTGCACTTTTTAAAGATGGTTTTAGTTACGCTGTTGATCGGTGTCGTATTTCACTTTGACATAACACCGTTTATTTAGCTGTGTGCCGTTGCGCAGCTGCAAAAGCCATGCAATGCTTTTTGCACGAGTTTTTAACCCGACCCCTCAAAAAGGTCCACGTAAATATCATGATTTGGAATTCATTTTTATATATTTTAATTAGGGCTGTCAGTCGATTAAAATAGTTAATCGCAAATTAATCGCACATTTTTGATCTGTTCTAAATGAACTGTAGAGGAATATTTTTCAAGTTTTAATATCTTATCAACATGTGAGTGGACAAATATGCTTTATGCTAATGTGTATTATCATTTGAACAATGACAAATATTCTCATGAATATGAAACACAACAACCTGGAACCTCTCTCATTCAATACAAAGGGGGTGGTGTGGTGTGTGTGTGTGTGGTGTGTGTGTGTGTGTGTGGTGTGTGCGTGTGCGTTGGATCGTTGAAGCTATGTGCAACTCGAGTGCAAGCTCGAACGGGAGCTGCCTGGACGCTGCAGTCATGAGTGTGCTGACTTCTCCTCCAATGTCCCGCTGTCTGCTTCCTGCATCAAGTCAAGTGCTCGGCGCAGTTGTGGCGAAATGTCGCTCCTCTGTTTTCATTGAAACAGCTCCTTATATCCGTTAGCGCAGCTAGCTAGCACCAGATGCTAACAACAACAATGCACGTAAGGTCTCTCTCTCTCGCTCGCTCGGGCCACACACACACACACACACACACACACACACACCCTCCCGGTCCTCCAGATGGCCTGATGGCCTGAGCGAGGAGGCTTTGTGGACCCTGAGCAAGGAGGCTTTGTGGACCCTGAGCGAGAAGGCTTTGTGGACCCTGAGCGAGGAGGCTTTGTGGACCCTGAGCGAGGAGGCTTTGTGGATCCTGAGCGAGTGAGTTGCAGATCTGTTTGTGGAGCTGAAGGGATTATCGCCACGCTCGGGATCAGGGCGCGAGTCTTTGTTTGCACGTCTTCCTCTTATGTCGCCTTCCTCTCTCATTCCAGAGGATTGTGTGCAAAGCTATAAATAGACGAATCAGTTCAGACGTGGAACTCTGAAGCCGGCTGTGGGAGATCTGCACGGGGGAAGTACATCGTAACAACAAGGTGCTTTAATAAGTGAACAATCTGCCAACAGAACGAGCACACAACGGCTCGGGGAGAGTTCTGGAAGGAAAGACGGGTAATTAGAGAAATGAGATCTTGGATTTAGCTGAAAACTTATTTTGAAGTATATTTGAGCAGAATCAGGGAATTTGTAACGAAAAAAGACGTTTTCTGATTTCTGATGTTAGCTGGAGATGAAAGAAGATGTTTTAAGAGACTTTAACTTAAAAAACATACTTAAGATGCCTTGTCTAAAAACAAGACTTAAGTTATTAAAGGTCCACGGCCATTTCTCCTGATCAGAGTTCCATCGTTGAGGTCGACTGGAACAGATTCACATTGTTCAACGTTCCAAACTCACATTGGTTTCTCACAGCGTCTCTGGATAGTCTGTGTGTTCACTCTCTGTCCTACACGGCTTGTTGGAGCTCCTCCCCCCCCCCTGTGAGCCCAGTGGCCGTCTGCGAGACAGCGAAACCCAGCCCGAAACACACACACACACACACCTGCAGCCTGGCTGGGGCTGAGTTCCGCGGTGTCTCGCCGACCCCACACCAGTGAGCCAGCTCAGTGTCCCGCTCCTCACAACGTCCCGCCGAGTGTGTGTGTGTGTGTGAGGAAGTCCGCGGATTGGTCCAAACGTAACGGCTCCGTGTTACGTTACGCTACGTCGCTATACCCGAAATACGTGTTTCTCCCTACAGGGTGCACGTTGAGGGTTTGAGACTCTGCAGAGCGTTCACATGCAGAAGCTCCAGAACACAAGGGGACGGGCAGGGGCGGCGGGTACTGTAGGCTAGGGAAGGCTAAGCCCTTCCCAAATATTTGTGTCACTGCATCCTGGTACAATAAAAAATATAATGTATAATGTTTGTGTCTTTGACATTAGCGCTGCTAGCAGCCACCTGTGCCTTGTGCTACGAAGCCGGTTCCACAGACCCTGGATATGTTTGAGTAATCTTAACTAACCCAACAAACGAGATCTCGCTAAGCGGTCCTACGACGCAGGTAAATCAAGCCAGGGTTTCTCTCTCCAGCTGAGAGCGCGTTCACGTGAAAGGGGCGGGGTTAGCAACATTTGACCAATCACAAACAGGGACAAGTGTACTGACAGCGCAGCGTCATACTTCATGAATGAAAAGTAAACTAATATTAGACAAATGAACTTTAAACATGACTTAAACATATAATCCAGGATACGAGCCACAGAGCTGCTGCACGGAGAATACAGAACAACTGGTTAAAAAGAGTGTTTGAAAGCGTACAACAGGTTTACGATATCACTGCCCCGTCTAAGACACGAGTGGATCTGACTTTCATTACATGTGAGTGTTTCGTCAACATAATGCGTTGCTTAAAATAATCCTTCTGCATCCAGTCTGTGACGCTGAGAGTGCTGCACGGCCAGATACGGCTCAGCTGACTCAGATCAGGAGATACTGCGATATGATATGATCGATGATGTGATGTCAGTGTGATATGAATGATAAGTGCGACACGTCGGCGTCTTCTCTGCATACGGCAGTTTAAACTGCATTTCCTTTCTCCTGTGATATGACTTGAGAGATTTAAACTCCGCACACTGAGCTCTGATTGGTCAGCAGGCGGTGCTTTCACTGAGTTGAGCTCTTTTCAGCGGCAGGTAAAATAAGTTATTTAGCCTTCCCAAACCTGAGCCTCACGCGCCGCCTGTGGGGACGGGTCAGAACCAGGACAGCAGGACGTGGGCCCTTTAAGTCTTATATCAAGTGTAACGACATGTTCTGAGAAATTAGACACATATACTTGTCAAGATTTTACATGACGTATAACGCCTCGGAGCAACTCTGTCTTCTTGTTGAATTTAGTGTCTTGTTTTATTTGTCTCTTCCTTCCCTCGGCACCTTCCTTTACCGTCCCCTAAAGACGCTGGATCATATACGCTGTACTCTGTGAATACACTTTGATTGATTGATTGAAGTTCGTAGTTTTGTGGCTTGTTGTCAAATTCTGATTTAGATTTAAGTGTCTTAGTGTAAGGTTGGCACTAAGGGTGGAGCTGAGGTCGAGTGTTGGTTTTCTATATCTCGTTTTTGTCATTTTAGATATTAAAAGGTTTTATTGAATGCATTGCAACGACAGAGTAGTTGTTGGTGATGACGGTCTTAAGTCCTAGGCCTCTTAAGGACGGTCTTAAGTCCTAGGCCTCTTAAGGACGGTCTTAAGTCCTAGGCCTCTTAAGGACGGTCTTAAGTCCTAGGCCTCTTAAGGACGGTCTTAAGTCCTAGAACTCTTAAGGACGGTCTTAAGTCCTAGGCCTCTTAAGGACAGTCTTAAGTCCTAGGCCTCTTAAAGACGGTCTTAAGTCCTAGGCCTCTTAAGGACAGTCTTAAGTCCTAGGCCTCTTAAGGACGGTCTTAAGTCCTAGGCCTCTTAAGGACAGTCGTAAGTCCTAGGCCTCTTAAGGACGGTCTTAAGTCCTAGGCCTCTTAAGGACGGTCTTAAGTCCTAGGCCTCTTAAGGACGGTCTTAAGTCCTAGGCCTCTTAAGGACAGTCTGAAGTCCTAGGCCTCTTAAGGACGGTCTTAAGTCCTAGGCCTCTTAAGGACAGTCGTAAGTCCTAGGCCTCTTAAGGACGGTCTTAAGTCCTAGGCCTCTTAAGGACAGTCTGAAGTCCTAGGCCTCTTAAGGACGGTCTTAAGTCCTAGGCCTCTTAAGGACGGTCTTAAGTCCTAGGCCTCTTAAGGACGGTCTTAAGTCCTAGGCCTCTTAAGGACAGTCTGAAGTCCTAGGCCTCTTAAGGACGGTCTTAAGTCCTAGGCCTCTTAAGGACGGTCTTAAGTCCTAGGCCTCTTAAGGACGGTCTTAAGTCCTAGGCCTCTTAAGGACGGTCTGAAGTCCTAGGCCTCTTAAGGACGGTCTTAAGTCCTAGGCCTCTTAAGGACAGTCGTAAGTCCTAGGCCTCTTAAGGACGGTCTTAAGTCCTAGGCCTCTTAAGGACGGTCTTAAGTCCTAGGCCTCTTAAGGACAGTCTGAAGTCCTAGGCCTCTTAAGGACGGTCTGAAGTCCTAGGCCTCTTAAGGACGGTCTTAAGTCCTAGGCCTCTTAAGGACGGTCTTAAGTCCTAGGCCTCTTAAGGACGGTCTTAAGTCCTAGGCCTCTCCAACACACAGCATAGCTAAGCTGTAAGATACGGTTAGCAGAGAGATTGAAAACAGCAAACAGCTGAATTATGCACAAAGACATTAAAGTATGCCTCCTCTCTTTCGCAGCCTCCCCAGGATGAGCCCTCCTCTGAGCCGCTGAGCGCTTCCTCTCGACCCCCCATCTCTAAGTGTGGAGATCTGGTTCTCTCTCTGGAGTATCACGCGGACACGGAGAAGCTTCTGGTTTCTGTGATCGCTGCCCGGGATATTCCAGATAAAGCTCGCAGCGGCATGGACTCCTGGCAGGTGCGTCCTTAGCTTCAAGACCAAGAGTTAGTCTAAAGGAGACCAGGAAGCTTCTCCAAAGCTTGACCAATCGGATCATTGCAGCATTACCCACAATCCCCTCTGTTTCAGCCCTGTTTCCAAAGTGCTGATTCTCTGTCTGTTAGTTCAGATGAAAGCAAGGAGCCCCTCCCCACGCCCCTCTGAGAGACATCTGGTTACAAAGAACTCAATGGAGCTCTAGAGGAGATTCAGGGGATAACGTTACCTTGTTACTGATTGGCTAATGGCTACACGAGACAACACATCGTTATGACATCATCAAGTGGCCAAAATCTGATCAGCTCATTTTCAGACAGGTTTTTATAGAAATGGATCAAAAAGAGAGAAAAGAGGGGACACATGTTGATGTAGAGAGACATGAAGAAGAGGGGACACATGTTGATGTAGGAGAGACATGGAGAAGAGGGGATACATGTTGATGTAGAAGAGACATGGAGAAGAGGGGACACATGTTGATGTAGGAGAGACATGAAGAAGAGGGGACACATGTTGATGTAGAAGAGACATGAAGAAGAGGGGACACATGTTGATGTAGAAGAGACATGAAGAAGAGGGGACACATGTTGATGTAGAAGAGACATGGAGAAGAGGGGACATATGTTGATGTAGAAGAGACATGGAGAAGAGGGGACACATGTTGATGTAGGAGAGACATGGAGAAGAGGGGACACATGTTGATGTAGAAGAGACATGAAGAAGAGGGGGCACATGTTGATGTAGAAGAGACATGGAGAAGAGGGGGCACATGTTGATGTAGGAGAGACATGGAGAAGAGGGGGCACATGTTGATGTAGAAGAGACATGGAGAAGAGGGGGCACATGTTGATGTAGGAGAGACATGAAGAAGAGGGGACACATGTTGATGTAGAAGAGACATGAAGAAGAGGGGACACATGTTGATGTAGGAGAGACATGAAGACGTGGATTTTGAATAATAGGTGACCTTTAAAGTTTGGGCTCAATGTATTGATTCTTCCTTCAGGTGCACATGGTGCTTCTTCCCGCGAAGAAGCAGCGCCACAAGACCACGGTGAAGAAGGGATCTCTGCCGCATTTCAACGAGACGTTTCGCTTCTCGCGCCTCGATGTCTCCGAGATGCAGATGTCGGCCATCAGATTCAGGCTTTATGCACTCGGAGCTTCCAGGATGTCCCGCGAGAAGATGATGGGGGAGAAAGTGCTTCGTTTGGGGGGGATGGATCCAAACGGAGGGACGATGGAGACCACGCTGATAATGGAGCCTCGCAGCAACCTCAAGGTGACTTTTTTTTCTTTGTCCTACGATATATAAAATATGTCAGTAAATACCCCACTGGTGAATGTCTGAAGCTTCTATGTGTCATGAAAACAGCAGCGTCGAACATTAGCCTCCTTTAGCTTAGCGGTGGTGACGTGAAGTCATGTGACCGTGCTGTAGTTCCTTTATAGCCCAACATTAGCCCCTTTAGCTTAGCGGTGGTGACGTGAAGTCATGTGACCGTGACTGTAGTTCCTTTATAGCCCAACATTAGCCACCTTTAGCTTAGCGGTGGTGACGTGAAGTCATGTGACCGTGCTGTAGTTCCTTTATAGCCCAACATTAGCCACCTTTAGCTTAGCGGTGGTGACGTGAAGTCATGTGACCGTGCTGTAGTTCCTTTATAGCCCAACATTAGCCGCCTTTAGCTTAGCGGTGGTGACATAAAGTCATGTGCCGTACTGTAGTTCCTTTATAGCCCAACATTAGCCACCTTTAGCTTAGCGGTGGTGACATGAAGTCATGTGACCGTACTGTAGTTCCTTTATAGCCCAACATTAGCCACCTTTAGCTTAGCGGTGGTGACGTGAAGTCATGTGACCGTGCTGTAGTTCCTTTATAGCCCAACATTAGCCACCTTTAGCTTAGCGTGGTGACGTGAAGTCATGTGACCGTACTGTAGTTCCTTTATAGCCCAACATTAGCCACCTTTAGCTTAGCGGTGGTGACGTGAAGTCATGTGACCGTACTGTAGTTCCTTTATAGCCCAACATTAGCCACCTTTAGCTTAGCGGTGGTGACGTGAAGTCATGTGACCGTGCTGTAGTTCCTTTATAGCCCAACATTAGCCTCCTTTAGCTTAGCAGTGGTGACGTGAAGTCATGTGACCGTGCTGTAGTTCCTTTATAGCCCAACATTAGCTTTTTACTTCTGGCAATTGCAAGCGTGGAGATATCCTGCTGAACAAAACGTGTGTTTGCCATCGATCCATTTGCTTTTTGTCGAGCGATTGTTTCAAATTGTGATTCTGTCTCTGTGTTTCCTCAGAGTTTGGACTCCCAGCTGAGTCTCTCTGCAGTTTCTCCGAGCGACAGCGCCTCTTCCACTCAGTCTGTGACGCACGGAGGCGTCCCCGAGCTGCTGGTCGGTCTCACTTACAACGCCACGACGGGACGAATGTCTGTGGAACTCATCAAGGGCAGCCACTTCAGAAACCTGGCCATCAACAGACCCCCAGGTCAGCAGTGAGACAACACACACACACACACACATACACACACACACACACACACACACTCATCATTACTAACACTAATACTGTCGGAGCCACTTAAAATCAGCTGCTGTCTCGAGAAAATATCGATATAAAGTCATTTAAGATATTTTCTTTTAATGCTTGCAAGCATGACGACTCCTTCTGAGTGTTCTGTGTGTGATAGACTCTCTAATAGGGAAACATCAAAGATCATTTACATTTCAAACAACGACATGGGGTCCAGGTGGATCACAATAAGCAAAACTCACACCCTATAAAGAACAGTTGGGTGTTCAGATCCGCCCTGGAGCAGATGTTCTTCCTGTAGTCATCTGTTATCACACACACACGTCTCTGCCAGTCCCAGGATACCACTTTGCTAACAGATACGTTTCATGAGGATTACACTGTATTTAGCTTCCATAACACCACACACACACACACACACACACACACACACACACACACACACACACACACACACACACACACATACCATGTATACATCACTTCAGGGGACATTACATTGACTTACATGCATTTCCTGGAGACTTATCTTAACCTTAACCAACATGCTAACCCTAACCCTACCCTTAACCCTTAACCCTTAACTACCTTACCCTTAACTAACCCTATCTAATCCTAACCCTAACCCTTACCCTTATCCTAACCCTAACCACGTCTTCACCCTAAAATTAATGATCCCCCTTATGGGGACCTCCAATTTGTCCCCATAAGGGAGGCGAGTCCCCACACGTGACTATGTAAACAGATTTAGGTCCCCACAAGTATAGTAATGCTAGACCACACACACACACACACACACACACACACACACACACATTTCTCTGCCATTCCCAGGATACCACTTTGCTAACAGTTACATTTCATGAGGATTACACTGTATTTAGCTTTAATACAGTAATTGCCATAACACCACACACACACACACACACACACACACAGATATTATTGCCAAACGGATAGTGATTCACGAGTTATAGAACGAAGGATCTACCCATCAGAGGGTCAACGGTTCGATCCCAGCCATACCAACAGAACACTTGCAGACAAAGCAGAAGCTAAGCGCTAAGCTATGTGTGTGACGATCGAACATGGCAGAAAAAGGTTAACACGTGTTGTCTTTGTTCATGCTTTAGCTCAGTGTCGGGAAATTGTTGGACTTCATGCAAACAAATCATCTCACCCTAAACAAGTGTATACGAGGCATCTGACCCCTCTGCGGTGTAATACTAGTGGTACATGAGTCTCCACACAGAGGCGACGCATGTGGGTTCGGCTCAATAGGTGACCTCTAACTTCTTCTCCCTCCTTCTCCCAGACACCTATGGACGTCTGACCCTTCTGAACTCGGTGGGTCAGGAGATTTCTCGCTGTAAAACGTCGGTGCGTCGCGGACAGCCCAACCCCGTCTACAAGGAGACTTTCGTGTTCCAGGTGGCGCTGTTCCAGCTGTCGGACGTCACCCTGCTGGTCTCCATCTATAACCGACGCAGCATGAAGCGCAAAGAGATGGTGGGATGGATCGCTTTGGGTCAGAACAGCAGCGGGGAGGAGGAGCAGATCCACTGGCAGGATATGAAGGAGAGTCGAGGACAGCAAGTCTGCCACTGGCACGTCTTATTGGAGGCTTGATGCGAAATGTCCTCATCGTCCCCTTAAGGACATTTGCTCCGGACTCTTACAAACATAAAACACATCGAAATACGTACATCGCTCGTGCACCGCGTGATCAACACAATACACACATACTGACATGGAGTTGCGCAACCCTCATGGCCAACATTTAAGAGTATATTACATTACATGTGAGAAGCCGTCGCGTGACCGTCGCATGCTCGCGAGGCGGTGGAAGCGAAGAGGTTTTGTGATTCGAGTGGAGGAGGAAGGAGGCGTCTCATTCGTATTCTCTCGACACGTGCATTTTACTACGGGCAGGAAGTAGCAGCAGCTGGAGACTCTTAACCCCCGTCACGACGACAAATATCTCTTCAACGCTGAACTCTGTTATTTGGCCTCCTTCAGAGGGCAGAGGCTCATTCGAAGCTCATTTCAACGCCCATCGGCACTGAGCTGAAAAGAGGCTTTTAAATATCGCTCTGCAGCTGTACCGTGTGTGTGTGTGTGGTGTGTTTTCTCTGTGTGTGTGTGTGTGAGTGTGTGTGTGTGTGTGCATGTGTGTGTGTGTGTCTGTGTGTGTGTGTGTGTGTGTGTTTCTCCTCCCTACACACCGCTCTGTTCTAATTGGTCGGTACAGCTGTAGAGATGTCGTGTGATGACGCTGATGCTCGTCCTCTTGCAGCATCATTGAGTCATCAGGCTGGGGGGAGGATCATATATTATACATGTTTGTTTCCAAACTGCTGGAGATACGTTCACACACCGGGAACTAGAAGAGGTTGGGTTTGAGCCGTTGTTTACTTCAGGAAGGCGACAACAAAGCTTGTAAACTGAAAGAGAAACGATCAAAAGTACCACATGCTTGGCTCAGTCTTGAGGAGATGACGGAAAGGAAGCGAAGCAACTTAAAGGCTGATGCTCATATTAAATGTTTAATGCACATATAAGGGTCAGTTCGCCCAAATCACAAAGGACCTCTGTCCCGAGGACCGCCCCGAGTCATCCGGAGCTTCTGGGGATGGTTTTACGCTAAGATTCGATAAACGCCTCAGCCTCAACATACTACATTATCCTAGACACGAAAACACGTGTTTCCACGTTTGGATAATTGTCAAACCAAATCATATTTTAATAACCAGAAAAACACTTAAAATGATGTGTTTCGGCACATTCGGGATTTCTTTATTTGCATTGACGTCAAAACTGCAGCGTTTCTCCAAATGGAAATGTTTTGTGACGTGTTGGCACCTGCTGGCCACCGTAGCCTCAGACTAAGATGCCTCGTGAACTAAAACACACAGAATAGAATCATATTACAGAGTAACAGGCGAAGGCTAAAACTCAGACATTCCAAGCTCCTGGATATTCAATACTAATAACTGATCGTCAAAGATGAACACGGACGATCCACATCGGAAACACTTCTCTCTGTTCAAATGAGAACACGATGATGAAGACTGAAAACTAGATGCACGGCTTAATGGACTCTCTGTGTGTGATAAATGCTGTGTGTGTTCAAACTGCAGATGTGTGATGGAGAGTACTTCAGGTACAAATGAAGAAGGGTGGAGAATAGGAGCGCCAATCCACGTTTTGTTCAATTCTCAAGGATTTCCGTCAAAGGCTGGAGACGTTTTGTTCGTGTTCCTCAAAGATGAAAATATGGGAATGTTGAGTTGAAATGTTCGTAGGCAGGGTCCAAAATCAGCAGTTGGCATCTGTTGCGTCAAGCTTTGGTTCAACTGTCACTTTCACAGCAGAATATCATCATTTCATCACACGAACATCAGAGCACAACACAATGGCACAGAAACTGTTTAAAAAAGGTCGTATTTCTTTATATTTCAGCGATTAAGCCCCAAAATGCTGATTTTGAGCCGCAGTCCTACCCTAATATTTAACATCAGCCCTTTCTTCTGCAGGCTTCATACATGTGAGCGTGGAAAGTGACGTGAACTATATTTACTGCACAAACTGTTATATTGTATGCATGTTGTTGTACAGAATCTGTAATATCTATTCTATATTTTCTAAAATAGTACATGTTAATGTTCTTATTAGTATTTCCCAGGGTTTCTATTCGTATCTCTGAACTCGTGTGCATGCTCAGTTTGAGACCGTGGGGTCAGACGTGATGCTCTGATGATGAAGTGCCTGATTTCCACTACGATGACGAGATGATCCACATTTTGCATGAAGCTTTTCTCCTCGTTGCTCTCTGTGAATGCTGCTGTACGACTGCATGCATGACGTGTGCATACAGGATGTAAAGACCTGGACCGGGACTGAGGTCCAAGTGGAACAAGACTCAGGTTCAGATCCACAACAAGACAGCAGGGAGTCAAAACAAGACCAAGACAACACCAAAAACTAGACCAAAACAAGGAACAACACCAAAACTAGACCAAAACAAGACCAACACCAAAACAAGACCAAAACTAGACCAACACCAAAACTAGACCAAAACAAGACCAACACCAAAACAAGACCAAAACTAGACCAAAACAAGACCAACACCAAAACTAGACCAAAACAAGACCAACACCAAAACTAGACCAAAACAAGACCAACACCAAAACTAGACCAAAACAAGACCAACACCAAAACTAGACCAAAACTAGACCAACACCAAAACTAGACCAAAACAAGACCAAAACAACACCAAAACAAAAACTAGACCAAAACAACACCAAAACAAAACTAGACCAAAACAAGACCAAAACAACACCAAAACAAAAACTAGACCAAAACAAGACCAACACCAAAACAAGACCAAAACAAAAACTAGACCAAAACAAGACCAACACCAAAACTAGACCAAAACAACACCAAAACAAAACTAGACCAAAACTAGACCAAAACAACACCAAAACAAAAACTAGACCAAAACAACAACAAAACAAGACCAAAACAAAACTAGACCAAAACAAGACCAACACCAAAACTAGACCAAAACACACCAAAACTAGACCAAAACAAAAACTAGACCAAAACAAGACCAACACCAAAACAACACCAAAACAAGACCAAAACAACACCAACACCAAAACTAGACCAAAACAAGACCAACACCAAAACAACACCAAAACAAGACCAACACCAAAACAAGACCATTACCAAAACTAGACCAAAACAACACCAAAACAAGACCAACACCAAAACAACACCAAAACAAGACCAACACCAAAACTAGACCAAAACAAGACCAACACCAAAACAACACCAAAACAAGATCAACACCAAAACTAGACCAAAACAACACCAAAACAAGACCAAAACAAGACCAACACCAAAACAACACCAAAACAAGATCAACACCACAACTAGACCAAAACAACACCAAAACAAGACCAAAACAAGATCAACACCAAAACAAGACCAACACCAAAACAACACCAAAACAAGACCAAAACAAGACCAACACCAAAACAACACCAAAACAAGACCAAAACAAGACCAACACCAAAACTAGACCAAAACAACACCAAAACAAGACCAACACCAAAACAAACACCAAAACTAGACCAACACCAAAACAACACCAAAACTAGACCAAAACTAGACCAACACCAAAACAAGTCCAACACCAACACTAGACCAAAACAACACCAAAACAACACCAAAACAAGACCAAAACAACACCAAAACAAGACCAAAACAACACCAAAACAAGACCAAGGTTTCTATTCGTATCTCTGAACTCGTGTGCATGCTCAGTTTGAGACCGTGGGGTCAGACGTGATGCTCTGATGATGAAGTGCCTGATTTCCACTACGAAAACAACACCAAAATTAGACCAACACCAAAACAAGTCCAACACCAACACTAGACCAAAACAACACCAAAACAAGACCAAAACAAGACCAAAACAACCCAAAACAGACCAAAACAACACCAAAACAACACCAAAACAAGACCAACACCAAAACTAGACCAACACCAAAATTAGACCAAAACAACACCAAAACAACACCAAAACAAGACCAACACCAAAACTAGACCAAAACTAGACCAACACCAAAACTAGACGGTATATGAGAAAAGCTGTTATAATGACTTGAGCCCCTTAAGTTTACTTAGTTTTCTGTAGCTGAACAAATAAGTATTTACAAAATAAAGGTTCAGAGACGAGTCTGAAACAGAGACAGAGACGAGTCTGAAACAGAGACAGAGACGAGTTTGAAACAGAGACAGAGACGAGTCTGAGACAGAGACAGAGACGAGTCTGAAACAGAGACGAGTCTGAAACAGAGACAGAGACGAGTCTGAAACGAACAGAGACGAGTCTGAGACAGAGACGAGTCTGAAACAGAGACGAGTCTGAGACAGAGACGAGTCTGAAACAGAGACAGAGACGAGTCTGAGACAGAGACGAGTCTGAAACAGAGACGAGTCTGAGACAGAGACGAGTCTGAAACAGAGACAGAGACGAGTCTGAAACAGAGACGAGTCTGAGACAGAGACGAGTCTGAGACAGAGACAGAGACGAGTCTGAAACAGAGACAGAGACGAGTCTGAAACGGAGACAGAGACGAGTCTGAGACACCGACTCTTCAGTCCGGGTCCGGTCTGCATGTTGAGACCCTGCAGCTCCAGAAAGCACTTTTTGTACCAAGTTTTGTCGTTGCCAATAAAACCCAGAAGATTCCCCGCTGAGGGAACGTCTGTCCGCCATCTGTCTCCTTTTTCTGACTCCTTGTGCCTGTCTCCTTGTTTCTGTCTCCTTTTTCCTGTCTCCTTGTTCCTGTCTCCTTGTGTCTGTCTCTCCTTGTTTCTGTCTCCTTTTTCATGTCTCCTTGTTTATGTCTCCTTGTTCCTGTCTCCTTGTTCCTGTCTCTTTGTTTATGTCTCATTGTTCCTGTCTCCTTGTTTCTGTCTCCTTTTTCCTGTCTCCTTGTTTCTGTCTCCTTGTGTCTGTCTCCTTGTTTCTGTCTCCTTGTGTCTGTCTCCTTGTTTCTGTCTCCTTGTTTCTGTCTCCTTGTTTCTGTCTCCTTGTTTCTGTCTCCTTGTGTCTGTCTCCTTGTTTCTGTCTCTCCTTGTTTCTGTCTCCTTGTTCCTGTCTCCTTGTTTATGTCTCATTGTTCCTGTCTCCTTGTGTCTGTCTCCTTGTGTCTGTCTCCTTGTTTATGTCTCATTGTTCCTGTCTCCTTGTGTCTGTCTCCTTTTTCCTGTCTCCTTTTTCCTGTCTCCTTGTTTGTCTTAATTCTGAGAATGAGGCTTTATGTTAAGCAACAACAACAAACCCACGGCAGCTCGTCCTCCTCAGATTTGCTGGTAGAGATTTCCAGATTAAGGAAAGCATTTTGTGTTTTCGGCCGCAGTTTAATCTTCGGCAGCAGATGCTTTGGTTTTAAGACTTAGCCTCCGAACACTGATGATGATGATGATGATGATGATGATGATGATGGTGGTGGTGATGATGATGATGATGATGATGATGATGATGATGATGATGATGATGATGATGATGATGATGATGATGATGATGATGATGATGATGATTATTTCCTGACTTTAATTATGTGGCGTTGGATCACTTAAATCTACTATTTCCCTCAAGTAATAAAAAGTGAAGCCAAACAATATGATCTCGTTCTGTATCCCCATATTCCCGTCAAGATAACGAGCGTCGAAAAGGTATTTCCTAAAAGTCTTTAAAATGTCTTAAAAAATAACTCTACATTTAATAGATTATATTTGCAGACGGCGTGTTGAACATCATTTCAGCATTTTAAGTAAATGAGAAAAAATAGGTTTTAAATTCAGGTTTTTTCAATTAATGAAGTAATCTGCATTTAGTTTGGGTCTCGAAGTCTCAGGATAAGGATCCGTTAGAAGGACTTCAGGACCCCACACCCGCCCCAGAGACCACCTCACCCCGTCCTCCAGACCCCACCCGCCCCAGAGACCACCTCACCCCCGTCCTCCAGACCCCACACCCGCCCCAGAGACCACCTCACCCCGTCCTCCAGACCCCACACCCGCCCCAGAGACCACCTCACCCCGTTCTCCAGACCCCACACCCGCCCCAGAGACCACCTCACCCCGTCCTCCAGACCCCACCCGCCCCAGAGACCACCTCACCCCGTCCTCCAGACCCCACACCCGCTCCAGAGACCACCTCACCCCGTCCTCCAGACGCCACCCGCCCCAGAGACCACCTCACCCCGTCCTCCAGACCCCACCCGCCCCAGAGACCACCTCACCCCGTCCTCCAGACCCCACACCCGCTCCAGAGACCACCTCACCCCGTCCTCCAGACGCCACCCGCCCCAGAGACCACCTCACCCCGTCCTCCAGACCCCACCCGCCCCAGAGACCACCTCACCCCGTCCTCCAGACGCCACCCGCCCCAGAGACCACCTCACCCCGTCCTCCAGACCCCACACCCGCCCCAGAGACCACCTCACCCCGTCCTTCAAAACCTGCACTGGCTCCCTGTCCGTCAACGAATACAGTTCTCAACAACCAGCCCCCCCACCTCACCGACCTGATCCACCACTACACCCCTTCCCGCAGCTTTCGCTCATCAGAAGCCAATCTCATTTCTATCCCCACACGAACCAAGCTCCGAACCTGGGGGGACAGAGCCTTGCCCCCACCCTCTGGGGGGACAGAGCCTTCTTCATCGCTGCCCCCACCGTCTGGGGGGACAGAGCCTTCTTCATCGCTGCCCCCACCCTCTGGGGGGACAGAGCCTTCTTTATCGCTGCCCCCACCCTCTGGGGGGACAGAGCCTTGCCCGTCGCTGCCCCCACCCTCTGGGGGGGACAGAGCCTTCTTCATCGCTGCCCCCACCCTCTGGGGGGACAGAGCCTTGCCCGTCGCTGCCCCCACCCTCTGGGGGGACAGAGCCTTCTTCATCGCTGCCCCCCACCCTCTGGGGGGACAGAGCCTTGCCCGTCGCTGCCCCCACCCTCTGGGGGGACAGAGCCTTGCCCGTCGCTGCCCCCACCCTCTGGGGGGACAAAGCCTTCTTCATCGCTGCCCCCACCCTCTGGGGGGACAGAGCCTTCTTCATCGCTGCCCCCACCCTCTGGGGGGACAGAGCCTTGCCCATCGCTGCCCCCCACCCTCTGAGGGGACAGAGCCTTCTTCATCGCTGCCCCCACCCTCTGGGGGGACAGAGCCTTCTTCATCGCTGCCCCCCCCCTCTGGAACTCCCTTCCACCACACATCAGAGACTGCACCGACCCCCCCACCTTCAACACACTGACCAACACTCACCTCTTCAGACTGCAGGCTTTTAATGTGTGAGTGATGCTGTGTTGCTGTTTTTCATTTCTATGACATCTCGTCTTTGAGCACCTGAAAAGCGCTTGGAAATGAAATGTATTATTATTATTATATACTATTTGTATTTACTTGCACTATTTGATCCGTTTGATTGTGTTGCACTGTTGGAGGAGCGTAGATGTAATTGTCGTAACTTCGCTGAAGCTTTTTACAAATGACAATACAAGCCTGGAATCCTTGAATGTTGAATCAGATGTCCTCAGACAAAACAAACAAAACAAACAAAACAGACAAAACAAACAAACAACCATGTTTTGTTTGTTTTGTTCTTCCTCCTCCGAAGAGACGCGGGATGAGATCTGGAGCGTCATCATTGTGCTTACTCAGTCTCCTAACAACAGGAAACATCTGCCTCCGAGAGGACCAATCAGGACGCACGCAAAGAGAGGTGTGTGCATGTACGTGCGTGTGCGTGTGTGTGTGTGTGTGTGTGAGAGCGGGATATGTTAGGAGGCGTCTCACCCCTTCAGGAGCTCTGGAGCGGAAGTGTCTGCAGGGACCGAGAAAGCGACTGATTGCAGGCCGGGAAAGAGCGTCTGCGAGTCGGCGTCAGAACGGTGGATTCGTCGCCGGAGAGCGGAGCATTTGACCGGAGAACGAGAGGCTTTGAAACTCGGATGAACTGACCTGCTGCTGGGCTGAGTCATAGGTAAGAAGCTCGGATGTCTGGTGGATGTAATGGAGGTGCACTTTGCATTTCAAACAGCAGCTACTCTGTTGTTGAAACTGCGCATTGGACGAGTTTATCTTTCAAACGTGGATGAAGGAAACAGGAGACTAGGTCAGAAGAAAGAGAGATCGAGAAGTGAGATCAAATGAAAATAACATGCAAACTGAAGAAAAACACGATATGTGCGTAATTCTCCATATTAATATATTTTAAACGATATTTGTCCAACATTAAAAGGAATACATCATTTTTACACTTCAAGTCAATCTCAGGACTGCACATGAGATATTTTGAGAGAGAGAGAGTGAGAGTTGTTCTCTTGGTTCATAAAAGTGTCTTTATAATCATAATAATGTAATATATAACTATATAACGGATTATTGTTGCACTTGTCAAAACAGGGCTAAAAAGTGCTATTTTGATTAAAGTAGATTATAAAGGAAAAATACGTTAAATGAACATGTTTGGTTTTAATTCAGCTGTTTTACCTGTAGAGTATCTGAGTGTCACACACACACACACACACACACACACACACACACACACACTTCCCACGCATCCCTCTCTCTCGCATCATTCTACAGCAGTCGGTTGTTAAACTGAGTCACTGCAGCTTCAGGGAAAGCTGGCGAGAACGAAAAAGCTTCCCACTCTGTGTTTATGATTGATTTACGGCATTTTAAATAACACACACACACCCACACACACACACACACACACCCCCCACACACACACACACACACACACACACACACCCCCCCCCACACACACACACACACACACACCCACACACACACACACACACCCACACACACACACACACCCACACACACACACACCACACACACACACACACACACACACACACTGCCCTCTTATCTCTCCTCCTCCTCTTTCTTGAATCTCACTGAGCTGCAAGGAACACATTTCTTTGTTCAAAGACTGCTTGCTAAAGGATGAAGGATGAAGGATACAGGATGAAGGATGAAGGATGAAGGATGAAGGATAAAGGATGAAGGATAAAGGATGAAGGATACAGGATGAAGGATACAGGATGAAGGATGAAGGATACAGGATGAAGGATGAAGGATGAAGGATAAAGGATAAAGGATGAAGGATGAAGGATAAAGGATGAAGGATGAAGGATACAGGATGAAGGATGAAGGATAAAGGATGAAGGATGAAGGATGAAGGATACAGGATGAAGGATGAAGGATGAAGGATAAAGGATGAAGGATGAAGGATAAAGGATGAAGGATACAGGATGAAGGATGAAGGATAAAGGATGAAGGATACAGGATGAAGGATAAAGGATAAAGGATGAAGGATGAAGGATGAAGGATACAGGATGAAGGATGAAGGCTAAAGGATGAAGGATACAGGATGAAGGATGAAGGATAAAGGATGAAGGATACAGGATACAGGATGAAGGATGAAGGATGAGGATAAAGGATGAAGGATGAAGGATACAGGATGAAGGATGAAGGATACAGGATGAAGGATAAAGGATGAAGGATACAGGATGAAGTATGAAGGATACAGGATGAAGGATGAAGGATACAGGATGAAGGATGAAGGATGAAGGATACAGGATGAAGGATACAGGATGAAGGATACAGGATGGAGGATGAAGGATGAAGGATACAGGATGAAGGATGAAGGATACAGGATGAAGGATGAAGGATACAGGATGAAGGATGAAGGATACAGGATGAAGGATGAAGGATACAGGATGAAGGATACAGGATGAAGGATGGAGGATGAAGGATGAAGGATGAAGGATACAGGATGAAGGATGAAGGATGAAAGCTAACCCAGGATGGAGCGGTGCTTTAAGGTGGAAATCCTCAAAATGAATTGCAGATATATTGACATTAACAAGACATTTAATATCACATTTCATACAAAAAATTAACGTTCATATTATTTTATTCATTTTTGATCCGTTTACATTTTAGTTTTCACGTCATTACATTTATTTGATCGATTTTTGTTTCCTTCTGGTTTTGAAGGCGGCCTTTCTTCTTCTTCTGACAATGGGTTTTTTGTTTGATGTTTCTTCAAATGTATCCTTTACCAAAAACACGTCGACATCATCGTCAGGCTGTTTGGAATATAAAGCGTGTTTCAAGTACGACGGCACCGGTTAAAAGGCTATCAGGGCGTGATGGATATCGACGAGTAACGACGTAGTAGATCGTATTTTTGGTTTTCACGATTGATCCCAAAAAGAAGGACTAAAAGATAATGTTTGCACATCCAGTGTGAAGAAAGGAGGTTTAACCCTTCGATGCCCGAGTGACTGGACCCTTGAAATGTGAAATGTGAATGGCGTGATATCCAAAAGATGTTTTTTGAGGAATAGCTGGAATATGAAATGATAAAAGAAATGTAATTACAAAGATACTTCAAGGAAACCAGCTCTCCTCCTCCTCCTCCTCCTCTCCTCCTCCTCCTCCTCCTCCTCCTCCTCCTCCAGGAGATGTGGAGGTATATATCGGTGAAGAGGCAGTGATTGAGCAGCTGAGCCTCACCTGTGGATCTTCAGCAGGTGATCAGAGCTCCTTCCTGTCACCTCGTGGACTCCCAGTGACTCGTGATCATCCAGGCACCTCGACTGGTCTCACGGGCGGCTTGATGGCCCTACAGCACACGTGCATGTGATATCGTGTCCGTGCAGCAAGCGGCTTTTGACATATTATCACGCCAAAGTTAAAATAGCGTACATTTGAGCACTAGTGGCGTAGTTTACACATCCAACCGACACAGATCAACCGTCACCTGTAATGCTCTGAGCTCAGGTCTGGTCTCCAGCCGATGTTCCTGCAGCTAAAGGCTCCAAGAACCACAACCACACGTTTAACGACTCCAGCTGTAACTCTACAGCTGGGCTGTCAAACTCAATGTCATCGCGGGCCACATCAGCATTATGGCTGCACTCAAAGGGCCGGGTGTAACTTTAAGACGATATAAAAATACATATATAAATATTTAATATATATAAAATAATGTATTATATGACATTATTGCCTCTGCTTTGGATTATCCTCGGATAGGGTAATAACTTCAAAATTAACTACGTCTGGAAGCAGAAGTCGAGGGCAAATAATGGCAAGTCTCTTCAGTGCGCATGTCACAACATGATTTAAAAAGAAAAGCACAATTAAAAGAAAGTAACATTTTGAAAAAAAGTAAATTCTGAGAAAAAAGTAATATTCCAGATGCATTGTGGGACATGTAGTTTATGGGCAACGTGCTTCTGTAAATCGGAATGTAACCGTATAACAAACATATTATATTATTTGCAAGCTCTTGTGGGGCCGCATGAAATGAAGTCGCGGGCCGGATTTGGCCCCCGGGCCTTGAGTTTGACACCCCTGCTCTAAAGTGTGGCTTTGAATAGTCTCTGGGAAGCTGGATTCATCTCAAGAGATTGAATGTTGTAAATATGAAATGCAGTGGCCTCGAATATGCTAATTCTCTCCAACCTGGTTATCGACCTCTGGACGGGTTCCCCCTCTGTTCAGATGTCTAATGCCTCTCCGTTCCCTCCAGCAGCGCCTTCCCCGTGAGAGAGACAGACCCATTCAACAACGTCGAAAGTTGCTTACTTCAAGAGGAAGTATGCGGAGGAGGAGGATCTACACAGAGGCCTACATGGATATTTTCAAAAAGTATGTCCTTTCACTATTCATGTGTTTCTTAAACCCGGGACTTGATGTGGTTTCATCCTTGAGCCAGAGTCCTCTCCTGCTGATGTTCAGGTGTATATCAGTATGTAGTGTCTCTACTTTAAAGAGTCCTCTCCTGCTGATGTTCAGGTGTATATCAGTATGTAGTGTCTCTACTTTAAAGAGTCCTCTCCTGCTGATGTTCAGGTGTATATCAGTGTGTAGTGTCTCTACTTTAAAGAGTCCTCTCCTGCTGATGTTCAGGTGTATATCAGTATGTAGTGTCTCTACTTTAAAGAGTCCTCTCCTGCTGATGTTCAGGTGTATATCAGTATGTAGTGTCTCTACTTTAAAGAGTCCTCTCCTGCTGATGTTCAGGTGTATATCAGTATGTAGTGTCTCTACTTTAAAGAGTCCTCTCCTGCTGATGTTCAGGTGTATATCAGTATGTAGTGTCTCTACTTTAAAGAGTCCTCTCCAGCTGATGTTCAGGTGTATATCAGTATGTAGTGTCTCTACTTTAAAGAGTCCTCTCCTGCTGATGTTCAGGTGTATATCAGTATGTAGTGTCTCTACTTTAAAGAGTCCTCTCCTGCTGATGTTCAGGTGTATATCAGTATGTAGTGTCTCTACTTTAAAGAGTCCTCTCCTGCTGATGTTCAGGTGTATATCAGTATGTAGTGTCTCTACTTTAAAGAGTCCTCTCCTGCTGATGTTCAGGTGTATATCAGTATGTAGTGTCTCTACTTTAAAGAGTCCTCTCCTGCTGATGTTCAGGTGTATATCAGTATGTAGTGTCTCTACTTTAAAGAGTCCTCTCCTGCTGATGTTCAGGTGTATATCAGTGTGTAGTGTCTCTACTTTAAAGAGTCCTCTCCTGCTGATGTTCAGGTGTATATCAGTGTGTAGTGTCTCTACTTTAAAGAGTCCTCTCCTGCTGATGTTCAGGTGTATATCAGTATGTAGTGTCTCTACTTTAAAGAGTCCTCTCCTGCTGATGTTCAGGTGTATATCAGTATGTAGTGTCTCTACTTTAAAGAGTCCTCTCCTGCTGATGTTCAGGTGTATATCAGTATGTAGTGTCTCTACTTTAAAGAGTCCTCTCCTGCTGATGTTCAGGTGTATATCAGTATGTAGTGTCTCTACTTTAAAGAGTCCTCTCCTGCTGATGTTCAGGTGTATATCAGTATGTAGTGTCTCTACTTTAAAGAGTCCTCTCCTGCTGATGTCAGGTGTATATCAGTATGTAGTGTCTCTACTTTAAAGAGTCCTCTCCTGCTGATGTTCAGGTGTATATCAGTATGTAGTGTCTCTACTTTAAAGAGTCCTCTCCTGCTGATGTTCAGGTGTATATCAGTATGTAGTGTCTCTACTTTAAAGAGTCCTCTCCTGCTGATGTTCAGGTGTATATCAGTATGCAGTGTCTCTACTTTAAAGAGTCCTCTCCTGCTGATGTTCAGGTGTATATCAGTATGTAGTGTCTCTACTTTAAAGAGTCCTCTCCTGCTGATGTTCAGGTGTATATCAGTATGTAGTGTCTCTACTTTAAAGAGTCCTCTCCTGCTGATGTTCAGGTGTATATCAGTATGTAGTGTCTCTACTTTAAAGAGTCCTCTCCTGCTGATGTTCAGGTGTATATCAGTATGTAGTGTCTCTACTTTAAAGAGTCCTCTCCTGCTGATGTTCAGGTGTATATCAGTATGTAGTGTCTCTACTTTAAAGAGTCCTCTCCTGCTGATGTTCAGGTGTATATCAGTATGTAGTGTCTCTACTTTAAAGAGTCCTCTCCTGCTGATGTTCAGGTGTATATCAGTATGCAGTGTCTCTACTTTAAAGAGTCCTCTCCTGCTGATGTTCAGGTGTATATCAGTATGCAGTGTCTCTACTTTAAAGAGTCCTCTCCTGCTGATGTTCAGGTGTATATCAGTGTGTAGTGTCTCTACTTTAAAGAGTCCTCTCCTGCTGATGTTCAGGTGTATATCAGTATGTAGTGTCTCTACTTTAAAGAGTCCTCTCCTGCTGATGTTCAGGTGTATATCAGTGTGTAGTGTCTCTACTTTAAAGAGTCCTCTCCTGTTCTTCTTCTGCAGCACTTGATACTGCAGGAGGATCGGAGCTGCATCCTGAAGCTTTCTCTTGAAAAGCTGAGGTTTCTGGAGGATCCTGAAGCCTACCTGAGGCGCTCCGTCCTCATCAACAACCTGCTGAGGAAGATCCACCATGAAGAGGAAGAACTGGAGGAAGAGGAGGAGGAGGAAGAAGAAGAGGAAGAGGTAGAAGAACAGGAGGAGGAAGAAGAAGACGAGGGGGGATAGGAGAGAGGAGGTTGTTTTACCCGGACAGGAAGAGGGTCAAAGTGCTGGTGATGGATTGCTGCTCTCCAGCGTTTGGTCTGGAGCAGCTTCAGAAGTACAGATTGGTGCCGTTTTACCCGTCGTCCGGATGCCTTTACAGCCTGGGAGCAGGGATCACCCCGAGCCACCAGGTGCTTCTTTACAACCTGGACGACAAAGGATGACCCTCCAATCAGAGAGGCCAAAAGTACACACACTTCACTCAAGTAGAAGTACAGATACTCGTGTTTCAAAATGGTGAAAGTAGAAGTACTGACTAAACTTCTTTCCTCAAGTCAAAGTAAAGAGGCTTTGAAGTGTACTTCAGTAGAAAGTACCCATAGCAGCTGTTTTAAAGAGTACCTGACCTCCCTTTATATCAATAGAACAATAATGTCATTGTTAGCTAATGAATGTTTTCATGGTGACCAACGGCAACATGACAACGTTTCCATTGGTCCCTCTTCTTTAGAGAAGACCAGGAAGTGATGGATACACGGATCGTGTTCCAACCAATAGGCACGCAGTGACTCTAAAGAATAATGATCACGCACCAACACACATTCAGACTAAAGGAACCAGCTGTTTGGGAAATGAGAGAAGTAGAAAGTACAGGTATTTGAGTTCAACATGTAAGAAGTAGAAAGTACAGGTATTTGAGTTCAACATGAGAGAAGTAGAAAGTACAGGTATTTGAGTTCAACATGAGAGAAGTAGAAAGTACAGGTATTTGAGTTCAACATGTGAGAAGTAGAAAGTACAGGTATTTGAGTTTAACATGTGAGAAGTAGAAAGTACAGGTATTTGAGTTTAACATGTGAGAAGTAGAAAGTACAGGTATTTGAGTTCAACATGAGAGAAGTAGAAAGTACAGGTATTTGAGTTCAACATGAGAGAAGTAGAAAGTACAGGTATTTGAGTTCAACATGTAAGAAGTAGAAAGTACAGGTATTTGAGTTCAACATGTAAGAAGTAGAAAGTACAGGTATTTGAGTTCAACATGAGAGAAGTAGAAAGTACAGGTATTTGAGTTCAGCATGTGAGAAGTAGAAAGTACAGGTATTTGAGTTCAACATGTGAGAAGTAGAAAGTACAGGTATTTGAGTTCAACATGTAAGAAGTAGAAAGTACAGGTATTTGAGTTCAACATGTAAGAAGTAGAAAGTACAGGTATTTGAGTTCAACATGTAAGAAGTAGAAAGTACAGGTATTTGAGTTCAGCATGTAAGAAGTAGAAAGTACAGGTATTTGAGTTCAACATGTGAGAAGTAGAAAGTACAGGTATTTGAGTTCAACATGTAAGAAGTAGAAAGTACAGGTATTTGAGTTCAACATGAGAGAAGTAGAAAGTACAGGTATTTGAGTTCAACATGTAAGAAGTAGAAAGTACAGGTATTTGAGTTCAACATGTAAGAAGTAGAAAGTACAGGTATTTGAGTTCAACATGAGAGAAGTAGAAAGTACAGGTATTTGAGTTCAGCATGTGAGAAGTAGAAAGTACAGGTATTTGAGTTCAACATGTGAGAAGTAGAAAGTACAGGTATTTGAGTTCAACATGTAAGAAGTAGAAAGTACAGGTATTTGAGTTCAACATGTAAGAAGTAGAAAGTACAGGTATTTGAGTTCAGCATTTAAGAAGTAGAAAGTACAGGTATTTGAGTTCAACATGTGAGAAGTAGAAAGTACAGGTATTTGAGTTCAACATGTAAGAAGTAGAAAGTACAGGTATTTGAGTTCAACATGAGAGAAGTAGAAAGTACAGGTATTTGAGTTCAACATGTAAGAAGTAGAAAGTACAGGTATTTAAGTTCAACATGTAGAGAAGTAGAAAGTACAGGTATTTGGGTTCAACATGTGAGAAGTAGAAAGTACAGGTATTTGAGTTCAGCATGTAAGAAGTAGAAAGTACAGGTATTTGAGTTCAGCATGTAAGAAGTAGAAAGTACAGGTATTTGAGTTCAACATGAGAGAAGTAGAAAGTACAGGTATTTGAGTTCAACATGTAAGAAGTAGAAAGTACAGGTATTTGAGTTCAGCATGTAAGAAGTAGAAAGTACAGGTTTTTGGGTTCAACATGTAAGAAGTAGAAAGTACAGGTATTTGAGTTCAACATGTAAGAAGTAGAAAGTACAGGTATTTGAGTTCAACATGAGAGAAGTAGAAAGTACAGGTATTTGAGTTCAACATGTAAGAAGTAGAAAGTACAGGTATTTGAGTTCAACATGTAAGAAGTAGAAAGTACAGGTATTTGAGTTCAACATGTAAGAAGTAGAAAGTACAGGTATTTGAGTTCAACATGTAAGAAGTAGAAAGTACAGGTATTTGAGTTCAACATGTAAGAAGTAGAAAGTACAGGTATTTGAGTTCAACATGAGAGAAGTAGAAAGTACAGGTATTTGAGTTCAACATGTGAGAAGTAGAAAGTACAGGTATTTGAGTTCAACATGTGAGAAGTAGAAAGTACAGGTATTTGAGTTCAACATGTAAGAAGTAGAAAGTACAGGTATTTGAGTTCAGCATGTAAGAAGTAGAAAGTACAGGTATTTGAGTTCAACATGTAAGAAGTAGAAAGTACAGGTATTTGAGTTCAGCATGTAAGAAGTAGAAAGTACAGGTATTTGTGTTCAGCATGTAAGAAGTAGAAAGTACAGGTATTTGAGTTCAACATGTAAGAAGTAGAAAGTACAGGTATTTGAGTTCAACATGTAAGAAGTAGAAAGTACAGGTATTTGAGTTCAGCATGTAAGAAGTAGAAAGTACAGGTATTTGTGTTCAGCATGTAAGAAGTAGAAAGTACAGGTATTTGAGTTCAACATGTAAGAAGTCAAAGTAAAAAGTGGTCAGAAAAATAAGTAGTGGAGTAAAGTACTGATACCAGAAACATGTACTTAAGTACAGTAACGAAGTCCACTACTTCCCACCTCTGTCCAGACGTCACTTTCAGGCCTAGGAAATGCATCAGTTCACGTTACGAGCAAGTGGACATAATGCTCCCTGTTTGTTTAAAATCACCTGAAGGGAAGCCGCTGTTGTTTAAAACCGTCGAGGGACAAGTGGTGTCGGGTCTATTTTGTTTGTTTTGTATCCAGGATCAACAAGGTTTTTGAAGTCAATCTCTGTCTCAGCGTCACTGCCATTTTACTGAAATTGTGAGAGACTTGAAACAGGCTGTTGTTGTTGTTGTTGTTGTTGTTGTGTTATGGATTATTATTGTTATTGTTGCTCATGTGAACCGTGAGCGTTTTCAGGGATGTACAGACCGTAAGCCACTATTTTTTGATGCACCTTGGCTTACGTGCTGAATGCTTACGTGCTGAATGCTTTCGTGCTGAATGCTTACGTCACCTTTTTATGCTACTGTCTGATTTATGAAATATTGTTTGTAACATTCCCTGGACTGTGTGAATTGTCCTGATATCTCAAGATATGTTCTGAGGTTTGTTTACTTCCTGTGGGAAGACTGTTTCTCTGTGATTATTGTCCTGTGTTTTGCATTACTCTGCTGCCCCCTGCTGGTGAAATCACTCACATTACAGCCCTTTCTCGTGGCTGCTGTGTTCAAGTCTCACAATGAAAGGGAAAGAAAAGTAATTATGGAACTTAAAACTCCCAATTTAGCATTTACAAGCAGTATATAAGCATTTAATAAAGTTGAACGGAGGCTTGTGTATAACTTAAATGAATTAAATACAGATAGAATACCCTACAGAGTAATATTTCTAGTATACAAACATGATAAGAAGTTATAACTGCCACCAAATACAGCACTATAATGTCTACAAAACATGTATTTAAGGTTTATAAAGTGATTGTAGTGCTAAATAGTTGGGGGTGTATTTACGTTTTTCAGAATAAAAGGCCCTTACTTTTCTTTTCGTTGAGTGAAAGAAGTTGAGTACCTTCTTGTGTCTTCTCAGCTTAGTTTTTTTTCATTTACTGAACCCAAATGATAATGATTTTCAGCACTATTGTGGTTTAAAGCTGAAATGGGCACTCACAGAATATATCAGGTCCTTCTGAAGTTCAGTTTCAAAATAAAAGACCTTTGAAATCTCATATTTGAGCTATCGTACCTCTATTTTTTTCAGTGGCGAACCGTCACAACCGGACCTTCTAACACCGCCGTACAAATTATTGACGTCTGCTTAAAAATACTAAAATCACATTCATTTGGCCTTTCTTGCCAAGAAAAAGCAACGTCTTAATCCAGATATTTGACCATGATTCGAGCATGCATGCACGTGCACAGTTGTGGCAAGACCACCAAAACAGAAATATATGGACAAAGATGTGTGCAATTTAGTTTCCTATCCATGTGAACATGATTTAAGTGGGGGGGGGGACCTAACCTCCTCTAGGGGGGTCCGGGGGCATGTTCCCACGGGAAGATTTTTTTTTAAATATTGAAGTTAAAAGCATCAATCTGGTGCACTTTGAGAGCAACATGAGAGATCTATGGAAACATCTCTCAACACCAGATGAAACAGAACTGGAAGCAGATTTTCTTTTTCTTTATGGATATTTTACAAATCACTCCCCTTTCAAACTGTATTCTTCTTTATTAATAACAACTTTTGTTTACAGTCATATAGTATTTTATAACTGTTTACTTTATTCTCTTATTTTTTTATAACTATAATGATCATATGAAGATGTGCCTTTACCTCACTGGTTGGAGAAAAAGATTCTTATATTCGTTAGCATAGCTAGCTAACCAGATGCTAATAACAACAAAGGTATTGACTGTCTGCTCAGGATGACAGATCGCCACTGGGCTTTCAACTAGAGACACAGCCACGCAGAAACTGCGGCATGTGTAGGCTCCTTATGGGTACTGACATTTGTGAAGTCCCGGCCCGGAGCAGCGTTCTGCTCTCCGGCCTCTAAACCCCTGTCGGACGAGACATATACCACGTGATGACACGTTTGTCTCGTGTTGTGTTCAAGGACCCTGACCTTTGCCAGGAAAAACAGGCACACTTTAATTATTTTGCGGTCTAGATTTCTTAATTTTTTTTATTTTTTGCGTGTGTTACCTCGAGGGCCGTATCAATTATCTCGCGGGCCGTATACGGCCCGGGGGCCGGAGGTTCCCCACCTCTGATCTAGATCCTCCGTCTCGAGCCTGTGAACTAGCGGGCCTCTAGAGCACCTGGAACCGAGGGGAACTCTGGAAGA
>CM070494.1:38504991-38524991 GCA_036324585.1 Champsocephalus esox
ACCAGACGTGTTGAATGAGCTCCCAGTGACTCAGAGTAACTGGGAGCAGTGGTGACAAAGGTGTCAACAGACAGCAGCTGCTGTTTGGTGAAGTGTTCAATACCATCTGATGATTTAAGCACTTTCTAACCAAAGCAAAACGAGCTGTTTCTGATTCAGACCAGACTAATATCCAGATTTAAAACGCGGGATTATTTCTTACATGGATTAGTCTTCAGATTATTTCATACTTTAATGGTTGTATGTGCAACATGTCCATCCCAGTGTCTCAACGTGCAAGGTGTTTAAATGTCTAAATGTATTTTATTAGCTTTTCTTTTCAATGACTGATTTTAAATGCCTTTGTCTGAATGTCTTTCATTGTTGTGAAGCCCCTTGAATTGCCTGGTGCTGAAAGGGGCTGTATAAATAAAGCCTAAAGATATTCACTTTAATATAAGATCTCCAGATTAGAGAGATTTTGAAACTTAAACTTAAATTAAATGGATTGCACTCGAGTGTTGTAATAGCATGAGATACAGACCAGCGTTGCTCTGTTTGACTCAGACTAAATACTAACTCATAGTTGAGTGTTGTGTCTCGTCACATCTGTTAGTATTATTTCTCCGTGAGTCTATATTGTCAAGTCCGTGTCTGCCATTTCCTGTTTTACTTTGTCATTTCTCATGTCAGGTGGTTCGATTCCTACCTTGCCTGTTTGTCCACGGACCTGATTACCTGCCCCGCCCTTATTGTTTGCACCTGTGGAGTCCCTTGCTTCTGTATATATTCTGTGTGTTCCCTGTGCCAAGTGCCAGATCGCTTTTGAACCTTGTGAATGGATTACCTCGTTTGATCATCACAGTAAAACCTTTTTTGAATCATCTTTTGTCTAGAGTCGTGCATTTGGGTCCAATCAGTTTTTGTGTGCTCCAGTCGAAACATTGAGATGCACTGGAAAAAATGCTGCTCGAAAAACAAGTTAAACAATAATGAATGAATATTTTCACTTGAAATAAGTCCAAAGACCTGCCAATAGGACAAGTGGACATTAGCTTGGTGAGATCTCTAGAAATAAGACGGGATATTTAGAGAAATCACATCTTGTAATTATCTGGAGAACTCATTTTGAACTATATTTGACTAGAATCAGGAAATCCCAAAAGTGATTTTCTAATAAATATGTAGAAAAATACGTTTCATCTGAGAAACAACTCAAAGTAAGATGTTTTGACTTAAAGGTCCCACGGCCATTTCCACTGATCATAGTTCCATCGTTGAGGCCTACTAGAATAGGTTTACATTGTTCAGCGGGACACTGGTGTGGGCTCGGAGAGACAGCGAGACAGAGCGAAACCCAGCCCGAACACACACACACCCGCAGCCTGGCTGGGAGTGTGTGTGTGTGCCCATGCTGAGTTCCGCGCTGTCTTGCTGTCTCGCCGACCCCACACCAGTGTCCCGCTCCCCGCAGCGGCGAGCCTCGCAACGTCCCGCCGAGTGTGTGTGTGTGAGGAATTCTGCGCATTGGTCAATTTGGACCAATCTGCGGAGCCGTTACGTCGCTATACCCGAAATACGTCACAGAACCCAGGAAGTGAACGATGGAAACAGAGAAATGTCCACGAGGCGTTCAGGGGCAGCACAGACAGGTCTTCTGAGTGTTACGCCCTACAGGGGGCAGTTTGAGGGTTTTGACTCTGCAGAGCGTTCACATGCAGAAGCTCCAGAACACAAGGAGACGGGTCAGAACCAGAACAGCATGACGTGGGACCTTCAACAAGATGATGCATTGTCTAAAAACAAGAGCCTCTGTCTCACTGCAGTGTCACCTCTGAAGTCATGTCTTCTATCAGGAGGAGAGACACGTTCTGACCGGAAGTGAGACTAAGACACTGGGCACGATGTTGAGTTCCTGAGTGTCCTCCCGAGCCTCCTCCTACCTTCAGGGTCTTGTTGTGTCTCTGCAGTTCTCGGCAGAGTCCCTCCAGTTTACTGCGAGCCAGAACCGCCCGACTGTGTTCGCTCTGCAGCTGGTCTTTGTCCTTCATCACCTGCAGGAGCTTCTTCTGCAGCACCTTCAGCTGCTTCTGCTCGCCCCGGTGCTCCTCGAGCTGCAAACACACACAGCATATCATGTTAGAAGTTGCATGTGTGTAACCCTCCTGTCCACAAGAGGCACTGTGCAGGGAAGCAGGTAGAACTTCCTCACAGGCTATGAATAGAGGCCTGGATGAGCACTTCCTCCTCTCTGTCCTCAAACAGCAGGACTGAGTGTTCGCCAGCTGTTCGCCATGTGTCTTTTGAGTCACCAATGTAAGTAGAATCCTCTTTGTAATGTTGATGTTTGCACTTGAGTAACCCCAATGGTATTGAACACATGTGTTGTTCAATGTAGGAATGAATATAATTTAGTTCTAATTTGATTGAAGTATTATTTTAATGTGCAAATGCTGTAAATCAGTTTGTTTCTCTGCATCAGCCAAACGGCTCGCTGCTCCCTCGCTGCACCCTCGCTGCTCCCTCGCTGCACCCTCGCTGCACCCTCGCTGCGAGGGGGACCCAAGTTCCCATCAGCAGAAACACGTGGGTTTGCTGTCCTCGCTCCAAGATGGTGGAATGAGCTCCCATGGACATCAGGACAGCAGAAAGCTCACACACCTTCCAGACTGAAACTCATCTCTCTCGACTCCACCTTTGAGGATAGAACTACTAACAAAGCACTTATATACTAACAAAGCACTTATATACTAACAAAGCTCTTATATACTAACAAAGGACTTATATACTAACAAAGCACTTATATACTAACAAAGCACTTATATACTAACACAGCTCTTATATACTAACAAAGCACTTATATACTAACAAAGCACTTATATACTAACAAAGCACTTATATACTAACAAAGGACTGGCTTATCTAAAGCCAGCTGAGTAGCACTTGAAATGTTTGGCTCTATGAAACCTGATGTACTTTATGATTCTGTTTTCTTGAAGGTTGTGTCTTGCTGGTCGAACGCACTTATTGTGAGTCGCTTTGGATAAAAGCCTCAGCTAAATGTAATGTTTCACCTTTCTACTAGAACCATTGGCAGCAGCTGCCATCCCACCAACAAACCCTGATCAAATAAAGCAAAGAAGTTTAAACTCCTGCCTCTCGGTGGTTTGTGGCTCCAGTTGGAACATTCATCCCCAACGCGGGGCCCAACGCGGGGCCCAACGCGGGGCCCAACGCGGGGCCCAACGCGGGGCCCAACGCGGGGCCCAACGTGGGGGCCCAACGCAGGGCTCAACGGGGGGACCCAACGCGGGGCCCAACGCGGGGCCCAACGCGGGGCCCAACGCGGGGCTCCATACTTGTTGATAAAATCGACAAAATGAAACCACCCTCTAAGAACAGAGGTCTCATTTTGTCGACGAGGGACTTTGCTTCTTGGGCGGAGTGACAGCTTTGGAGGCAGTTATCGACATGGAAACCATTTTGGACGGATGCAAGGACCTCCTGGTCTCCATCACGATGCCCTCTGACATGTTGTGAGGTGCACGGGCTGCAGCTTGCTCCAGAGGAAGAACCTGCCGTTCACACACCGGGTTCCTGTTGGAGCGGCGTCCCTCTCCAGGTGAGGCGCAACGTATGGAGTTCTGTTCTTCTGCGGCATCTCACGGTTGCCATAGCGCTCCTCCACCAGCCGCACCATGTGTTTTCTCTCTGTGTGAGTTATTATGGGATGCTCTCACCAGCTCAGCGTGTTTCTTGATGATGGCCTCCAGCTTCTGCTCAGGGGTGTTCAGTTTGTTCAGACTCTGCATCAGCAGCATGGCTTCCTTCCCTGGAGAACATCAAGCAGACATCAATCAGAAATAACCTCTTTAAAGTAGAGACACTACACACTGATATACACCTGAACGTCAGCAGGAGAGCACTCTTTAAAGTAGAGACACTACACACTGATATACACCTGAACATCAGCAGGAGAGGACTCTTTAAAGTAGAGACACTACACACTGATATACACCTGAACGTCAGCAGGAGAGCACTCTTTAAAGTAGAGACACTACACACTGATATACACCTGAACATCAGCAGGAGAGGACTCTTTAAAGTAGAGACACTACACACTGATATACACCTGAACATCAGCAGGAGAGGACTCTTTAAAGTAGAGACACTACATACTGATATACACCTGAACATCAGCAGGAGAGGACTCTTTAAAGTAGAGACACTACATACTGATATACACCTGAACATCAGCAGGAGAGGACTCTTTAAAGTAGAGACACTACATACTGATATACACCTGAACATCAGCAGGAGAGGACTCTTTAAAGTAGAGACACTACATACTGATATACACCTGAACATCAGCAGGAGAGGACTCTTTAAAGTAGAGACACTACACACTGATATACACCTGAACATCAGCAGGAGAGGACTCTTTAAAGTAGAGACACTACATACTGATATACACCTGAACATCAGCAGGAGAGGACTCTTTAAAGTAGAGACACTACACACTGATATACACCTGAACATCATCAGGAGAGGACTCTTTAAAATAGAGACACTACGTACTGATATACACCTGAACATCAGCAGGAGAGGACTCTTTAAAGTAGAGACACTACATACTGATATACACCTGAACATCAGCAGGAGGGGACTCTTTAAAGTAGAGACACTACATACTGATATACACCTGAACATCAGCAGGAGAGGACTCTTTAAAGTAGAGACACTACATACTGATATGCACCTGAACATCAGCAGGAGAGGACTCTTTAAAGTAGAGACACTACATACTGATATACACCTGGACATCAGCAGGAGAGGACTCTTTAAAGTAGAGAGACTACATACTGATATACACCTGGACATCAGCAGGAGAGGACTCTTTAAAGTAGAGACACTAATTACTGATATACACCTGAAGATCAGCAGGAGAGGACTCTTTAAAGTAGAGACACTACATACTGATATACACCTGAACATCAGCAGGAGAGGACTCTTTAAAGTAGAGACACTACATACTGATATACACCTGAACATCAGCAGGAGAGGACTCTTTAAAGTAGAGACACTACATACTGATATACACCTGAACATCAGCAGGAGAGGACTCTTTAAAGTAGAGACACTACATACTGATATACACCTGAACATCAGCAGGAGAGGACTCTTTAAAGTAGAGACACTACATACTGATATACACCTGAACATCAGCAGGAGAGGACTCTTTAAAGTAGAGACACTACATACTGATATACACCTGAACATCAGCAGGAGAGGACTCTTTAAAGTAGAGACACTACATACTGATATACACCTGAACATCAGCAGGAGAGGACTCTTTAAAGTAGAGACACTACATACTGATATACACCTGAACATCAGCAGGAGAGGACTCTTTAAAGTAGAGACACTACATACTGATATACACCTGAACATCAGCAGGAGAGGACTCTTTAAAGTAGAGACACTACATACTGATATACACCTGAACATCAGCAGGAGAGGACTCTTTAAAGTAGAGACACTACATACTGATATACACCTGAACATCAGCAGGAGAGGACTCTTTAAAGTAGAGACACTACATACTGATATACACCTGAACATCAGCAGGAGAGGACTCTTTAAAGTAGAGACACTACATACTGATATACACCTGAACATCAGCAGGAGAGGACTCTTTAAAGTAGAGACACTACATACTGATATACACCTGAACATCAGCAGGAGAGGACTCTTTAAAGTAGAGACACTACATACTGATATACACCTGAACATCAGCAGGAGAGGACTCTTTAAAGTAGAGACACTACATACTGATATACACCTGAACATCAGCAGGAGAGGACTCTTTAAAGTAGAGACACTACATACTGATATACACCTGAACATCAGCAGGAGAGGACTCTTTAAAGTAGAGACACTACATACTGATATACACCTGAACATCAGCAGGAGAGGACTCTTTAAAGTAGAGACACTACATACTGATATACACCTGAACATCAGCAGGAGAGGACTCTTTAAAGTAGAGACACTACATACTGATATACACCTGAACATCAGCAGGAGAGGACTCTTTAAAGTAGAGACACTACATACTGATATACACCTGAACATCAGCAGGAGAGGACTCTTTAAAGTAGAGACACTACATACTGATATACACCTGAACATCAGCAGGAGAGGACTCTTTAAAGTAGAGACACTACATACTGATATACACCTGAACATCAGCAGGAGAGGACTCTTTAAAGTAGAGACACTACATACTGATATACACCTGAACATCAGCAGGAGAGGACTCTTTAAAGTAGAGACACTACATACTGATATACACCTGAACATCAGCAGGAGAGGACTCTTTAAAGTAGAGACACTACATACTGATATACACCTGAACATCAGCAGGAGAGGACTCTTTAAAGTAGAGACACTACATACTGATATACACCTGGACATCAGCAGGAGAGGACTCTTTAAAGTAGAGACACTACATACTGATATACACCTGAACATCAGCAGGAGAGGACTCTTTAAAGTAGAGACACTACATACTGATATACACCTGAACATCAGCAGGAGAGGACTCTTTAAAGTAGAGACACTACATACTGATATACACCTGAACATCAGCAGGAGAGGACTCTTTAAAGTAGAGACACTACATACTGATATACACCTGAACATCAGCAGGAGAGGACTCTTTAAAGTAGAGACACTACATACTGATATACACCTGGACATCAGCAGGAGAGGACTCTTTAAAGTAGAGACACTACATACTGATATACACCTGAACATCAGCAGGAGAGGACTCTTTAAAGTAGAGACACTACATACTGATATACACCTGAACATCAGCAGGAGAGGACTCTTTAAAGTAGAGACACTACATACTGATATACACCTGAACATCAGCAGGAGAGGACTCTTTAAAGTAGAGACACTACATACTGATATACACCTGAACATCAGCAGGAGAGGACTCTTTAAAGTAGAGACACTACATACTGATATACACCTGAACATCAGCAGGAGAGGACTCTTTAAAGTAGAGACACTACATACTGATATACACCTGAACATCAGCAGGAGAGGACTCTTTAAAGTAGAGACACTACATACTGATATACACCTGAACATCAGCAGGAGAGGACTCTTTAAAGTAGAGACACTACATACTGATATACACCTGAACATCAGCAGGAGAGGACTCTTTAAAGTAGAGACACTACATACTGATATACACCTGAACATCAGCAGGAGAGGACTCTTTAAAGTAGAGACACTACATACTGATATACACCTGAACATCAGCAGGAGAGGACTCTTTAAAGTAGAGACACTACATACTGATATACACCTGAACATCAGCAGGAGAGGACTCTTTAAAGTAGAGACACTACATACTGATATACACCTGAACATCAGCAGGAGAGGACTCTTTAAAGTAGAGACACTACATACTGATATACACCTGAACATCAGCAGGAGAGGACTCTTTAAAGTAGAGACACTACATACTGATATACACCTGAACATCAGCAGGAGAGGACTCTTTAAAGTAGAGACACTACATACTGATATACACCTGAACATCAGCAGGAGAGGACTCTTTAAAGTAGAGACACTACACACTGATATACACCTGAACATCAGCAGGAGAGGACTCTTTAAAGTAGAGACACTACATACTGATATACACCTGAACATCAGCAGGAGAGGACTCTTTAAAGTAGAGACACTACATACTGATATACACCTGAACATCAGCAGGAGAGGACTCTTTAAAGTAGAGACACTACATACTGATATACACCTGAACATCAGCAGGAGAGGACTCTTTAAAGTAGAGACACTACATACTGATATACACCTGAACATCAGCAGGAGAGGACTCTTTAAAGTAGAGACACTACATACTGATATACACCTGAACATCAGCAGGAGAGGACTCTTTAAAGTAGAGACACTACATACTGATATACACCTGAACATCAGCAGGAGAGGACTCTTTAAAGTAGAGACACTACATACTGATATACACCTGAACATCAGCAGGAGAGGACTCTTTAAAGTAGAGACACTACATACTGATATACACCTGAACATCAGCAGGAGAGGACTCTTTAAAGTAGAGACACTACATACTGATATACACCTGAACATCAGCAGGAGAGGACTCTTTAAAGTAGAGACACTACATACTGATATACACCTGAACATCAGCAGGAGAGGACTCTTTAAAGTAGAGACACTACATACTGATATACACCTGAACATCAGCAGGAGAGGACTCTTTAAAGTAGAGACACTACATACTGATATACACCTGAACATCAGCAGGAGAGGACTCTTTAAAGTAGAGACACTACATACTGATATACACCTGAACATCAGCAGGAGAGGACTCTTTAAAGTAGAGACACTACATACTGATATACACCTGAACATCAGCAGGAGAGGACTCTTTAAAGTAGAGACACCTGATCTAACAGGGTTTCTCACCGAGGTTTTTCAGCATCTTTTTCTCCAGTTTCTGTTCTTTTCGGGACCCGGGGTTCTCCTTTGTGGACGGGACCTCCTCTCCCTCCTCCTGGTTTTGGTCAGGGGGCGACTCCTCCTCCTGGTAGGTGCTGATTATGTCCTCAAGCTGCTGAGCCAGGTCCTCCGTCAGGTCCAGGTCCGGACACCCGGGGGCGAGACAAGCCTCCATTAGTGTAAACTGGCAGGAGAGAGACATCAGATGGGCTTCAGAGGGTACCGAACAGAACATAATAGAATATATCTTTATTGTCACATATGTATTTAACTCCCACCTTTCACTCATCCAAAGAAGCCCCTTTAAGTTTCTTAATTAAGAGTTGATGTAAGGAAAAAAGTAAGAACAAATACATGTATTATTAAAAAGGTTAAAATAAATAAAAATTAATGGAAATATTATTCATATCAAAGGGATATAAAACATTCAATTAAATAATATTTTAAAATCTTAAAACAGATTAAAAGTTAGAATTACTTTTGGATTTTCATAAAATGTATCAAACTGGTCAAAATAAGCCACTTTAAGTTTCTTAATTAAGAGCTAATGTAAGGAATAATTGTATTATTAAAAAGGTGAAAATAAATTAAAATTAACAGAAATATTGTTCATATCAAGGGATATAAAACATTACATTAAATAATATTAGAAAATGTAAAACACAGATTAAAAGATAGAACATGTTGCATTTTTTAATAAAAAGTGATCAAACCGGTCAAAATAAGCCACTTCTTAATGAAGAGTTAATGTCAGGACATACGCAAGAGAAGGCGAACAAAGTAAATGTATTCTCAAAAAGGTGAAAATAAATAAATATTCATAGAAATATTGTTCATATCAACGGGATATAAAACATTAAATATAAATATTATGAACAAAATGTAAAAATAAGTAGTAACAGATTAAAAGGGAGTAAAAAGATTGCCATTTAATAAAAAAGTGATTACATTTTTCGAAGCATTTATGGCATTTTAAATAATTGTTAATCACCCTCAGCGGTTACAACCATTGCATAATTTAGTCATGCACACTTAAAACAGCTTTAAATATGTGTCTTCTCTTTCGAAGGAGCACCACTACATGCGTTCCTGTAGCTGCTCCTGACATAACGCACTGTTTCGGTCCAAAGTCTAATATTCAACGACGTATCCATTGTTGATTAATTGTGTGTTTAAAGCCCCTTTAATGGTGTCTGGTGGCTGTTCCTGTTTACGTGCACGCTCCCTCTGTGAACACATGGCACCTGTTCACACCAACGGCTATTTTAGGAACTTCTTAATATGGGCAAGTTATTTATTTATTTCCAATACACACTTATACACGGCAATGTCACTGTGTGCGCGTACAGAAAGCTGATTAATGCACAAGTGACCTCTAATGTACTCAATATTTGATTAAAGTCGGCATATGCAAAATAAATCAAATCAGGAATGAATTACTGTCGGAGAAAGAGGAACATATTGGTGCTAAATTGGTGAATTTACATAAATATGAACCCGTAAAATGTAGTTTTTCGATCCAATCTGTTAACAAATGACCCATTTTCAACATTGCTTCGAAAATACATCAACTCCAAACACATGGTAGTACTTTTAACGATTACAAATAGGTTTAAAAAACACGTCAAACACAGATTTAATGTAACTTTGTAAGGATTTTCACAGTAAAAGTCCCTAATGAAGAAGCACAGGGTCTTACCGCGAGTGAGGGTCGGGGTGAGAAAGAGAGTCGAGGGTCTGAAGACTCGCTGCCTCCAAAGAGACAACAGCTGTGATAAGAACATCCCGAAATAACCCAGAGAGAGAGGAGGGGAGTACACTAAAACACAAACTGCAGGCCCATTGTCAAATACTTTGGTACTGTACTGAAGTACATGTTTCTGGGATCAGTACTTTACTCCACTACTTACGACTTTTTACTTTCTGCTTCTTACATGTTGAACTCAAATACCTGTACTTTCTACTTCTTACATGTTGAACTCAAATACTGTACTTTCTACTTCTTACATGTTGAACACAAATACCTGTACTTTCTACTTCTCTCATGTTGAACTCAAATACCTGTACTTTCTACTTCTTACATGTTGAACACAAATACCTGTACTTTCTACTTCTTCATGTTGAACCCAAATACCTGTACTTTCTACTTCTTACATGTTGAACTCAAATACCTGTACTTTCTACTTCTTACATGTTGAACTCAAATACCTGTACTTTCTACTTCTTACATGTTGAACACAAATACCTGTACTTTCTACTTCTCACATGTTGAACTCAAATACCTGTACTTTCTACTTCTTACATGTTGAACTCAAATACCTGTACTTTCTACTTCTCACATGTTGAACTCAAATACCTGTACTTTCTACTTCTCTCATGTTGAACTCAAATACCTGTACTTTCTACTTCTTACATGTGAACTCAAATACCTGTACTTTCTACTTCTCACATGTTGAACTCAAATACCTGTACTTTCTACTTCTCTCATGTTGAACTCAAATACCTGTACTTTCTACTTCTCTCATGTTGAACTCAAATACCTGTACTTTCTACTTCTCTACATGTTGAACTCAAATACCTGTACTTTCTACTTCTTACATGTTGAACTCAAATACCTGTACTTTCTACTTCTCACATGTTGAACACAAATACCTGTACTTTCTACTTCTTACATGTTGAACTCAAATACTGTACTTTCTACTTCTCACATGTTGAACTCAAATACCTGTACTTTCTACTTCTTACATGTTGAACTCAAATACTGTACTTTCTACTTCTTACATGTTGAACCAAATACCTGTACTTTCTACTTCTTCATGTTGAACTCAAATACCTGTACTTTCTACTTCTCTCATGTTGAACTCAAATACCTGTACTTTCTACTTCTTACATGTTGAACTCAAATACCTGTACTTTCTACTTCTTACATGTTGAACTCAAATACCTGTACTTTCTACTTCTTACATGTTGAACACAAATACCTGTACTTTCTACTTCTCTCATGTTGAACTCAAATACCTGTACTTTCTACTTCTCTCATGTTGAACTCAAATACCTGTACTTTCTACTTCTTACATGTTGAACTCAAATACTGTACTTTCTACTTCTCTCATGTTGAACTCAAATACCTGTACTTTCTACTTCTCTCATGTTGAACTCAAATACCTGTACTTTCTACTTCTTACATGTTGAACTCAAATACCTGTACTTTCTACTTCTTACATGTTGAACTCAAATACCTGTACTTTCTACTTCTTACATGTTGAACACAAATACCTGTACTTTCTACTTCTCTCATGTTGAACTCAAATACCTGTACTTTCTACTTCTCTCATGTTGAACTCAAATACCTGTACTTTCTACTTCTTACATGTTGAACTCAAATACTTGTACTTTCTACTTCTCTCATGTTGAACTCAAATACCTGTACTTTCTACTTCTCTCATTTCCCAAACAGCTGGTTCCTTTAGTCTGAATGTGTGTTGGTGCGTGATCATTATTCTTTAGAGTCACTGCGTGCCTATTGGTTGGAACACGATCCGTGTATCCATCACTTCCTGGTCTTCTCTAAAGAAGAGGGACCAATGGAAACGTTGTCATGTTGCCGTTGGTCACCATGGAAACATTCATTAGCTAACAATGACATTATTGTTCTATTGATATAAAGGGAGGTCAGGTACTCTTTAAAGCAGCTGCTAGCTATGGGTACTTTTTACTGAAGGACACTTCAAAGCCTCTTTACTTTGACTTGAGGAAAGAAGTTTAGTCAGTACTTCTACTTTCACCAGAGTATTTTAAACACGAGTATCTGTACTTCTACTTGAGTGAAGGATGTGTACTTCTACTTGAGTGAAGGATGTGTGTACTTCTACTTGAGTGAAGGATGTGTGTACTTCTGCCCTCTCTGAGTCTAAGAAGCGCTGAGTCATGGGAAGAGCTTCCTGCAGGGTGTGAGCATGCTTAAATAATAGATGTCATCTTGAAGACCCCCCTCTCTGAAATGTTACGGTTAAATATGCTAATGATGCTAATGCTAACTGCTGGTTGGCTTAGGAGAGATCCAGAGACTGGAACAGAGTTTAAAATGTACGGATAATTTTGTGAAAATAATTTGCAATATTTTTGAATAAAAGTCGGAAAGTTTGAAAAGAAAATCTGAATATTTGAGTTTTATTTTTGGGAGAAATACATGAAAATATTTTGACAAAAGATAAGTTAAATGTAGAAATAATAAGTTTTAATATCCTAATTCTTATTTATTATTTTATTACTTTCCCTTCATGTTTTTGGTTTTACTTTCACAGAAACACGAGTTATTCGTGCACTTTTTTTTCTGTCTTCAGCAATTTTTTGTTGTTGAGAAAAACGTGTTTTTAGCCACAATCTGAAACCGTTTTTCCACCGAGAGGAAAGTGCTGGGTTTCATGGGAATGGGTTTAAAGGAGGAAAACATGAATAATAAGTTCAAGAGAAACTAAATAATCTGCGACACACATCCTCGGGTTCGAGGTATATTCGTTTTAACCCTCCTCTTGTCTTCAGGTCAAATCTGACCGATCTACTACTTTCATCAATCAGAACTTTTTAGTTTTACATTCGATTGCATTCAGGCTTCATGATATCCTTCACAGCAGACATTTGAACATGTACAATGGCTGATCACCACTTTCATTGGACTTTGGATGATTTAGTCAACTTTGAAACACCCATGGTGTTCCCGGGTGACCGCCAAAAGAAAAAGGAATAGTAACACCGGATCAGATAAAACACACACACTCTAGATGTGTCCCCCACCCTTATGTGCCCATCCCCCCATGTCAATCACACCTGGCAACACACACACACACACACACACACACACACACACACACACACACACACCACAACACACACACCACACACCAGGGGGACATTACATTGACTTACATGCACTTCCTGGAGACTTATCCTAACCTTAACCCTAACCAACACATGCCTAACCCTAACGGCCCGCCTACACTACAGGCTTCGAAATATGCTTTCAACGTCACCCCATTCAAATGAATGGGGTGACGTTGAAGATTTTTAAACTTCGCCGAACTGCATTGTGGGGAGCGAGCGTGGCTTTGCATCGCGAGCATCAAAAGTTGAGCAATGTTCAACTTTTGAGGCTCGATGCTTGGCATCAGCCAATCAAATCCTGCGTCTGCAAATCTGACAGTACAAGCGCTAGCCAATCAAACCGTGTGTATGCTGGGAGAGACTACGAGGTAATTTCCTCATATTCAAAAAAATGGAGCGGTAGTGAATCACCCGGTGCTGAATGATCAGTGTCTGTTCACCTACCGGGATGGAACTGGTAGGTTTTCGCCTGTTTGGGGAGTTTATATCCAGTTTACTTCGTTTTAACATTGCTATTGCTTTGTATGCCGGGGGCGGGCGGGAGATTCCTGATTGGTTGTTGGTCGCGAGAAATAACCAAGCCTCAGACATGCCCAGCTTCAAGATTTGTTGATGCCTGTAGTGTCGACGGTCCGTAACCCTATACCCTTACCCTAACCAAGTCTTCACCCTAACAGTAATGATCCCCCTTATGGGGACCTCCAATTTGTCCCCATAAGGGGAGCCAGTCCCCACACGTGACTATGTAAACAGATTTAGGTCCCCACATGTATAGTAATGCTAGACCACACACACACACAGAACAATTGGACACATGTCCCGCTCTTATGTGCCCCTCCCCCCACATGGATCACACTGGACACCAGTACATGTTCAGTGTCTGTTCTTTGTATATGTACTGCAGTTCTTCATGTGTACCAGTACTATGATGCAGTATGTACAGTTTGAAAGGGTGTGAAATGAAATGTGGTGATTAATGGTGTTTGTGTTAATGTAATAGCAGTTAAAACAGGACCGGTCAAATTTGACCGCGAACACCAAAGTAAGGGGGGGGAGGGCGAAGACAATCGGAGGGTTAAACTATTTAAATCTTAACTCTCAAACTCTAGTTTCTATGTATTTCATTTAAGTATTGCCTCTTCTGCACAATCTGTACACAAGCTACCTCACATCCGCTTCCATAACAATACTGATGTTATCATTATTATTTTAAGTACTTTGCAATAGTTTTTTGGTCTATCCAGATTTCATGTAAATAATGTTTCTATATCTTAACGTTAAATAGTTTCTTCTATAACTGTGTTTATGTATGCACCATGTGCACCAAGACAGATTCTGAAGACGTGAAACAGAAGCTAATGTTTCTCCTTAAATACGACCAACAACACGAAGAGACGAGGGAAACATTTGCTTCTTTCACACCAGAAGACTTGCTGAAAACGGAAAATACGTTTAAAAATAATCTCACGTTTTACCCTAAAAATGTGCTTTAAAAAAGAGCATAGAAGTAAAAAAGAAGCTTGTGTTTCTCACAAAATGCAGCTAATAACCCGAAGGAGAAGTTAATGGAGCGCACAAAAAGAACAGCTGACACACAAAGAAAGACGGGGAAAGGAGACACTGGAATATATTTGAAAACCTAGGAAAGAAAGGGAAAAAGAAGCGACCAAAAACACGACGAAAACATTGAAAAATAACTTCGTTGACACCCAAAGAAATGGCTAAAAACGGAATATAGGTAAAAACAAATAAGCTAATGTTTGACCCCAAAGATGTGCTTTTAAAAAAGGACATCGATTTAAGAAAATAAACTTGTGTTTCTCACAAAATGCAGCTAAAAACCCACCGGGAATAAAGTGAACGAGAAGTTCAAGGTGGGGTAGGTAACGTTTGAGAAAGCGGCTCGAGTGCGCTAGAATTTGAAAATACACAACCGGAACAAATCTGCCACTTCCTCACAGAGCCCCTCCCCCAACACACAGGAACGCGCACGTGACCAATGAGGGCACGAGATGAGTGTGTGCCCCGTTGGAAGGCTGACAGGCAGGCAGGCAGGCAGGCAGGCCAGCGCCACGGCTTCCACAGATGATATTATGTGTGGGTTTGTTGTCAGAGCACTTCAGATATTCATTGCTATCTGGATGTTAAGAGCTTTCCATGGAATATAACAACAAGTGTATCTCGAACTGGTTTCTCAAATGTACCTACCCCACCTTTAATGTATCGCACAAAAAGAACAGCTGACACTCAAAGAAAGACGGGGAAAGGAGACACTGGAATATATTTAACAACGTAGGAAAGAAAGGGAAAAAGAAGCTCCTTTTCCCAACAGAACTTTGCTGAGAACGCTGAGAAAGAATGTAGGGGTTAGCTCGTTACGAAAGCCGGAATAACGAGGCACAGATAAACCAAATGAACTGCGACACACATCCTGGAGTTTGAAGCAGATTGTCTTTAAATAACCCTGGATGTGAAAGTGGAGCACCAATCAGAGAAACCACAGTTTGGCTACCGAGGATTTATTTGTCCACCCCAAAAGATGTGATGAGGTAAAAATGATGATTCTTCCTCTGTGGGGTTACAGGGACGTTCGTAGACACGAGGCACAAAGCAGTTCATTAAATATGAGTTCACAATACAAACACTGTAACGTCGGCCAGAGCGCGTCACCGTCTGCACGAGCGTGTCACCGTCAAGTCACCACAAAGAAAATACAAGAAATCAAAGATACATGTTCAGAAAGTAAAGCAGGGCACCTTTTTAAATACTTTATGTAAACATGAGAGAACAAAGTGTTTCTGATTTAAAATCCATCCAGTAATAGCGTTTTTTAAAAGATTAAATCTCATCTGCAGACTTCCTACGGAGGCCGACAGGTGCAAACAACGGCCTGAAACTCTAGGAGAGATGCGGATATAAAAACACAAATCAAAACACATGAAGAGACGTCTCCAGCACCTTGACAACACGTGCAGCGTCTAGAGAACACCCAGCACCTTGAGGAGACGAGGCAGCGTCGCCTGAAAGCTGCAGAAACCAGACTCTGAAGAAGGAGACCAGGGGACACTAAAGAGTGACGCACACAGCTGAGAGACCAGGGGACACTAAAGAGTGACGCACACAGCTGGGAGACCAGGGGACACTAAAGAGTGACGCACACAGCTGAGAGACCAGGGGACACTAAAGAGTGACGCACACAGCTGGGAGACCAGGGGACACTAAAGAGTGACGCACACAGCTGAGAGACCAGGGGACACTAAAGAGTGACGCACACAGCTGGGAGACCAGGGGACACTAAAGAGTGACGCACACAGCTGAGAGACCAGGGGACACTAAAGAGTGACGCACACAGCTGGGAGACCAGGGGACACTAAAGAGTGATGCACACAGCTGGAGACCAGGGGACACTAAAGAGTGACGCACACAGCTGGGAGACCAGGGGTCACTAAAGAGTGACGCACACAGCTGGGAGACCAGGGGTCACTAAAGAGTGACGCACACAGCTGGGAGACCAGGGGACACTAAAGAGTGACGCACACAGCTGGAGACCAGGGGACACTAAAGAGTGACGCAAACAGCTGGAGACCAGGGGACACTAAAGAGTGACGCACACAGCTGGGAGACCAGGGGATTTTTTTTGTCTCCCAGCTGTGTGCGTCACTCTTTAGTGTCCCCTGGTCTCCCAGCTGTGTGCGTCACTCTTTAGTGTCCCCTGGTCTCCCAGCTGTGTGCGTCACTCTTTAGTGTCCCCTGGTCTCCTTCTTCAGCGTCTGGTTTCTGCAGCTTTCAGTCGACGCTGCCTCGTCTCCTCAAGGTGCTGAGTGTTCTCTAGACGCTGCACGTGTTGTCAAGGTGCTGGAGACGTTTCTTCATGTGGAACCTTTGGGTTTTTATATCTGGGTCATTGTAAAGTGTTTGCCCCTGTGGGCCACCGTACATTTTAACCTCTCAAAGAGATAAACATCCACATAAAAAGTCTCAACACTGCAAAAATACTTGAAATCATAGAAATACAGCTTTATGTACAGAGTAATGCATCTGGTGCAGGGCCAGCACGAACGTATACCTTCCAGTGAAGTGATATTCATTTCTGCAGTTAAATGCAACAGCCCGTCCACTGATCATCATAGCCCCTTGAATTTTTGTGCAACAAGTTTCACAAAATGAGAACAAAACTGGAATGTTTCTAAAAAAATTAACACAAATAAAAACTCCCTTATTTTCACGATGAAAGCATGAAAGTGCATCGTCATGAAACGCTCGTGGTCTTGTGTGTGAGAGAACAACGTAACCAAAGCAAAGACGTGGCTCAAACGGCTGCATAAGTACAGATATACCATATAAATAGTAGTCAAATATCTCAAATAGCTCACGTTCTAATATATAAATACATCTTACTATCTATTTTTGTGCAATAGCAAATTCCATGCATTTTTTTTACCAAGATAAAAACCACGACATTTAGAAAAATGCAACATAGGAAACTTTTCCGTCTTTCCTTTTTTTTTGTTAAGATTGTTTCACAAATAAATCAAGCTGCAGCCGGATCGACGGCACGAGAAACAAAGAGCTTTCTTCCCATAATAAATAAATAAAAGATGAAAAGCAAAGTAAAGGCACAGACCCTCGCCGCCGCTTCCGGAGCACCAAACCGCACGAGAAAAGCGTCTACTTCAAATTTGGTCAGACTGTTTCATAATACACACATTTCCCCTTATATAAATAGTGTTCAGTTACTGCACTACTGCGTCACACCTCCATATGATTACATTAAACAACAGTCTATTCTCAAAGTACACATACAGTCAAATATTCGTATGCATCTAAGAAGGAGTATAAGTATCGTACAGATCCATAAATATAATTTATGTGCAATTGTATGCAAACTACTATGTCAGACAAAGGCATATTAGCATAATATCTTTCCGTATTGCACCTGCACCCAGCAATGATTCTCCGGTTCTCCTTCGGCACCTTTTCAAGTTCTCCTTCTTCTGTTTCAATCTCCTCGTCAAACGGAGCGATGTGCAACACCAGAGGGCGTTCATAAAGATCCTCTGAGGGGGTTCGAGTTAAAGATGAGAGGGAGATGAGTTTCTCAGTGAGGTTCCTCCGTGGTGATCTTCAGCGAGGCGATGGCGTTTAGGCAAGTTTGTACTTCCTGTTCTGGGTTTTTCCCACGGTTGTTTTCTCCTCCAGCGTCTTCCACCGCAGATTCGATGCCCAGGAACGACCCCTCGCTGCTGGGGGTCGTCGGGGCCGAGGAGAGGGGGGCGTCAGGGCTGGAGGAAGGTGGCGGTGTGGAGGTGGAGGGTAACATCTGGTGTCCTCCAATGGGAACCAATGGGAGAAGCGAGCGGGTTGAATGCTGGGAGTGAAGGGGAAGGTGGCTGAGGAGGTTTTTGGGGGGCGACAAGCTGCTCCTCTGATCCTGGAAACAAAAGAGAATCAGAGTTCCTTTAGTAGGGTGCTTCTGACACAGCATTTAGTAAAGCATATCCCACATGTCTAAGTCTAGGGGTCTGGGGGGTCTAGCATCTTTGATGATGACTTGTTTCTTTGCCAAAGGCCGAAACCTCCCACCAATATCAACCAAATCTAAACCCTATGAGGTGCCGAACCTCCCAAACCTATCATTTTCATTTCAAAGGCTATCGTAGTTCTGAATCTGTAAAGAAACAGTCATAAAGAAAACGTGGAAGCGTCGCCTATCCCAGATGTTCTGTCCCAAAACAAGGAAACAAGGACATATTTGACTTGGGAATCTGCAATGTGTTACCTTTCCACCATTTTGGGGTAAAATGCTTAACCGGACTTTTGGTTTAGCTTCGGGCCGGGAGTCAAATTGGTGAGTTTCAACTTCTTTTCTTTGACAACGGCCGATACCTATCATGTTGATGTTGATGCGATCCTCTGCGTGGAGAAACCGCTCTGAGCACAACCCTCTGCCTCCCTCTGGCCGACGCCTCCCCGGGGGAGAGGGGCCTCTGAACGGGGGAGAAACTGGGGAGAACTGGGCCTCAACGGAGAGGAATCCCAACGAGGGGAAGACCGTCCTCTGGGGAAAGTTCCCTCACCACTATCATCCAAATCTAAACCCTATGAGGTGCCGAACCTCCCGATACCTATCATTTTCATTTCAAAGGTAGTTCTGGATCTGTAAAGAAACAGTCCCAACAAAACGTGGAAAGGTATGTCCAAGTCAGGGCTCGTTTAAAACACTCATTAAGTCTCCGTCCCAAAACAAGGACATATTTGACTAGGGAATCTGCAATGTGTTACCTTTCCACCATTTTGGGGGAAATGCTTCTGGGACTTTAGGCGTAGCACCAAATTGGTGAGTTTCAACTTCCTTTTCCAAAACATTATCAATGGTTTCTTTGCCAGGGCCACACTTCCCACCAAAGATTATCCAAATCTGACCCATATTTCAGAGCTTTATCAATTCATGATACGATCATCTCCATTTCAAAGACTCATCGTGGTTTTGAAATGGCCCATCCCATATATCAAAGTCAGGATCAGCTTGAATCTCACAAAGGAAGGCTATGTGCCGAAACAATTAAAAACAACAAGGAAAT
>CM070494.1:38529991-38539511 GCA_036324585.1 Champsocephalus esox
CTCCCCCCTCTGAGTACTCCCCTCTCTGAGTACTCCCCCCCTCTGAGTACTCCTCTGAGTACTCTCTCTGAGTACTTCCCCCTGTCCCTAAATAGCCCTGTGCTGTCAGCAGTGTGTTATGATAGCTGATATCTTCACTGACCCCCCCTCAAAGATCCTGATTCGAGTTGGCAGCGTCTGCACGGCCTCCCGCTCTTTCCACTCGTCTTTGGCAGATTTCACTCTGATTTCTTTCCCCTTCTTCCCGTAAGCGGCGTCGTTCTCCCGGGGCTCCGGTTTCCTCTGCAGCTGAATCGGATGAACAAACATTTTGTTAACCTCCATTTTAAAGCGGACACCGTATCGACGGCGTAACGCGATGCTGACAATATTGAATGTCGAACATGGCGCTACACGAAATGTTTGGCAAACATGGATAAAGCTGACGGGGGAACTCTACAGGAAACCTCAATTAAATTAAACTACCTCATGTGAACTCTCTGAAAAACTATGATTTTAGGGTCAATATTGCAGATTATATTCAAATCGATTATGGTTTAAAAGAAACTGTTTAAAATGTCTATCTCAGGTCCTCAAAGCCCATGTTGATGCGCATAAATGTCCAAAGATATTTTGCATTTTCTTTTGTTATGAATATAAGTAATAATTGCATCTCGAAAATGCAATAGTAATACATTGAAAAGTAACACTAATTACTAGGGCTGTCAAACGATTAACATTTTTAATCAGATTAATCACAGTTTAAAAATTAATTAATCATGATTAATCACCATTCGAACTATGTCCAACATATGCCATTTATTGATGTATATTGTTGGGAATGGAAAGATAAATGAAAGAAGGCGGATATATCCATTTAACACAGTATCTATGTTTATTATAACATTTTTCTGCGTGTCAAAATGAAAGACAGCCCACACACCTATCAGTCATCACACCGTGGGTCTGAATTCATTACGTGTTGATTTCTATCAACGGGGAGTACTTCAGGAAAGTCGACAGAGGGGGGGAGGGGGCTAGTGGAGTACTTCAGGAAAGTCGACAGAGCTAGTGGAGTACTTCAGGAAAGTCGACAGAGGGCTAGTGGAGTACTTCAGGAAAGTCGACAGAGCTAGTGGAGTACTTCAGGAAAGTCGACTTCGTGACCACAGAGTGTGAACGTTGTGATCAGCTGTTTTAGCGCAGTTCTCCAGTGAAGGGGGGAGTCTCCCTCCGCAGCCGGTTGGCGTAGTTTTGGCACAAGTCCGTTGTACAGTACGTCGGTACGCAAATGCGCTTTGTGACACAAGTGACGGTACGCATTTCAGATTACGCACATAACCTGCGTACCAGTTATGTGCACCCCTGCACTACAGCAAGAGTATTCTCCGTCGGGACTTCCTGCAACAACACCACGCCGTTATCAAAGATGTTCTATTGAGAAGACGATCACTACGTGACAAAAGTTTTCAAAACTGTGGCGACTGAAATCAATCTTACTAACTGCTGTCTGTGCACTTTACTCCACGAGTTGGCAGACTTTATTTAGCTTACTTTAACATCATGTCTCATGGTGGGGGCTAAGCCATTTCTTGGTATGGGTGTAGCCTACCCCAGCCATACCCTGGCGCTGCCACTGGTGGCACGTATGGGGCGGGCCATTCTGCACATGCGTTAAATGCGTTAAATATTTTAACGCAATTAATTCAAAAAATAATTACCACCGTTAACGCGATTTTGACAGCACTACTAATTACACAATGAGGGTTTTGGATGTAATATGTTTGTGTTTTTCAAAAATGTACCTGGTTCATTTGCATCTAATTGCAGCTATTGTCAGTATATCTCAATGTTAACAACCTATATCTAATGCAACACATTGCCGTCATGAATTAAAGCTCATATCTGTAGCTTTCGCCAAAATACTTAAGACTTTGACAAATGTTGGGTAAAAAGCATTCTACCGTTCAAAGCCCCGAGAGACTACCGGTCTGAAAGAAGACTTGTATGCTAAATGGACCAGTGTGAAATGAAAAGGTATTTGGGATATCTCCTCACCTGCTCCACGGTTTGCCTCCACATGAGGAGCGACGACACCAACTTCCCTGCACCTGGTTGACCAATGGCTGCCTTGCTATAGATAACAGAGCCTCCTTTCTGTTTGGATCTCAGCAGAGCCAATGCGGCGCTTGTGTTCAAATCCAAAGGGTTTGGGTTGTGGCTACTGACGCCCCACGAGGCGTACACGGAGGAAAACGGGGCGTCGCTGTGCGAGTAGTTCGGCTTTGTGTGGTTCAGGAAACACCAGCTGACCCCCGTCGTCGTGCGAAGACTCGGAAATGATCTCGAATGCTCGGAGATCAAAACATCTTGATTGGTCACTCGCTTCTCAACACCAATTTCTTTCCTGTATGGAGGCGAGCTGCTTTCCATCGTGGATTGGAGTCGTGTGATAGGTGTTGACGCTCGCCCCTTCTCTTCGCTCAGGTAACATTTCCCTAGCTCCACGGCGCTCAGTTCCTCCACGATCTGCCCGAACATCCGCTCCTCTTTCACCCGTTTCTGCTGCTTCACCTCCATGAAAAGATCCAGGCTGCTGGCGGGCGAAAGCATCCGTTTGTTGGCGCCACCGCTGGAGGCGTTGGTGATGGAAATGGTTCTGGACGTCAGAGAAAGAGGAATGCCCGTTTTCAGTTTAGCCGACGACAAATCGAGAGCTTCCGTCGACGTCTGTCTGGAAACACCAGAGGCGGCGTGTTCGTACTGATTGTCGAAAATCTGTGATACCGACGTGTACGTGATGCTGCCGTACGATGGCACGTGAGTTTGTAATCTCACGGGAACTAAGAGGCTCGGATGGGACAGCTGGGGAAACGTGTTCCCGGTGGAGAATATTGGCAAAGTGTTGCTGAGGTGAAACCCTTGCTGCCCCACTTCCGTTTCCATATTCAACGATTCCTGCCTCACCAAATCCCCCCTCATTCTCTCCCTCGAATCCACGTGTCTGAGTTTAGAAGTTTGCGTAAGGCTACCGTAATCGAACGATATGCTACGAGCCTCTGGTAGTTCCTTGCGTAAGTTACAAGGCGCTTGTTCTGAAGACGATCGCCTCATTTCGTGTTGTTGTCTCTGGTTGAGTAGGGATAAGTTATGAACGCTTCCCGGCACCGCCAGAAGCTCCAACGGTTTCCCAAACTCATCTTGTCGGGCGGGCGACTTCAAAACCTCCTCCCTGTCAAAGGAAAAGGTGGAGCAATAAGATAAGTTGCTGTCTTGGCTCGGACTTCGGGGAGAGACTTGTACACGCCGACTCAAAACTAGATTCCCCGGAGGAGTGCTCGATGTCGGCCAAGCGGAGCCTCTTCTTCTTCGGGGGGAGTTTCTCCGGAGGGAATTGTGCTAAGGTTTCGCTCCTCGGAGGCCACTGAAACTCCTCCTTCTCCGGCTCTTTCACCTTCACCTCGGGAGCTTTTTCTGGGCTGTCGGGCTCCACCGTCACCCTGATCTCTGGGACTTTTATGCTGGGTTGCCGCACCAATTTGGGGATTTGAAACGGCTGATCGCTCCTCTCCAACGACTCACTCGACTCCATCGCTTGAAAGGAAACCCCTTCCTGTCTCAGCGCGTGATACTGTTCAGAGTGAGGCCTGATTATGGAGTTGGTGTGCTGGATAACAGATATTACATTCCCCAACGTTTTACGACCAGACATTTCCGGACTCACCGATACGTCAAACTGCGGATGTCCTAACGCCATAATGCCAGCCACAGCTTGTTTAACATCGTAGTCTTTACTTGAGTCAAACATCTCCTCACATTCATCCCGTCCCTCGTATTGTCCCGACAGATCTTCCTCTTCCCGTTTCTCTTTCCGACGTTTCCGCGTTGCCAGCTCCATGGCGTGTCTCTGATGGCTCGTACCAGAGGGGCAGCTTTCCATTTCCAGTCCTGAGATCATTGACACACCGCTCTCCATCATCTTTCCGCCGTCTACATCTACGTGGCTTTCATTTGCCGAGTGTTCGAAGGCAGCTTGCCTCCGGAGTCTCCTCATACCGCCGATACTCGCTCTCTCGTCAAACGAATGGCTTCCTCTGAGTGCGGGAGGCATATTCAGACACACATCGGAAGACGTCGGCATCGAGTTGCTTCTGATCAGAAACGCATCAGACTGAAGTTCCTGAACATCCTTCCTCAACAACGACTTTGTGTTTATTTTAATCGACTCGACCACGTCTTTTTCCTGGGTGAAAACGCGGGACACGCCTCTTTCCGAGCGCCTTTCCGCCGCCTCGGCAAAAGCGGCGGCCGTCTGCTTTGGGCTCGGTTTGTAGCATTTCCCGAACATTATTTCCTGATAGGATTTGGCGTTGGCGTTCGGAGGCCCGGTTTGATGCTCTGTGCTTTCTGAACGAGAGAAATATCCCGAATCCGTGCTGCCTTTACTGGATTGACTCGGCAGCGACAGATTGTTCTCCGAGTCGCTGCTTCTTTTCTCAGAAAGCCTCAGAGCCAGCCTTTGTTTGATCGCGCTGGATTGAATCGAACGACTTGTCTCGGCATTGATTTCGTGTGGAACATCCTGGAGTCCCTTCTTCTGAGAAATGAGATTGAGTACTCTCACAGCCGTGTTATCCGATGCCTCCGCCGGAGAGTCAAGAAGCAGCAGCGGGTCGCTCAGAGTGTCCTCATCCGAGTCTGAGGTTTGCTCAGCATCGGAGAACAACTCGCCTTCCCCTTCAAACGAATCGATATTAGCGAGTCCTGACATCGAACCGGCTTTGGCGGCGTGAGCGTGAGACTTCCTGTGTTTGTATAAGTTACTCTTGGTTTTGAAGGAGAATCCGCAGGGGATGCACGGATAGGGTCGTTCTCGGTGTGCGATCGAATGTGTTTCTTCAGAACGCTCGGTTTGGCACATGCTCTCCCGCAATAATCACAAACATACTTCCCGGGCTTTTGTGGTTTCTGCTCCATCTTCTCCTTGGAAATCGGGGTCCATGGCTGAATGGGAACACTGGTGACCTTCAGGTGAACTGGTGGACTTCCTGTGGGATGCAAGGCCAGGTGCTTGTGTAGAAAGTGCAGCTTTTTGCCTGCCAATGGGAAACGGGTTCGTAGATTGCAGTGGATTCGCCTCGTAGTCTTGATGCATTGAGGACTGATCTTCAAACGATTCTTCGCTCTGACCTTCCTCCAGTTGTCGGTGCCATCCTTGAGTTTTAGTTTCCACTTCGCGTGCTTCCTCCGAGGGGATTTCTCTCTTTGAAACCACATTTCCATCATGACCCTCATCGGAGCACCTCGCCGCCGCAGCAGTTTCAAGTGACTCCATGAAATCCAATGTCTTTGGGATCGGTTTTCAAGGGCAATATCTGTTATGTAACTGGAGTGATATTAACATTCACGTGAACGGATGTCGGGGAAGGGTCACCTGGAAGAAAAGCAGACCGAAAATACAGTTAGAAAGATATGCATGTATCAGAAAAACATTCTTCTAAAGATAATGCTGCACGGTTAGTCATTTGAGAGAAGACTCACATCATATTCAAGTGAATATATTGGTTTTTTATATGTGAAGACTTCACCTTTGAATTTAGGCCGTTTTTTCTTTTACTATTTCCTCCAAAACATTCATGGAAAAATAAAATAAAAGTTAGTAACTAAGGATGTATGATATGAAATGCTGCAGATATATAAATCACAATATGACAAATGTTTGCAAAAGTTAAATTGAGCTTTAATGGAATCCTTAATGTTGATAAAAACTGCACATGTAGAATTAAACTAATTGATAGTTGCTGTTTTATCCAAACTAAAACCACATCATGTTGGACTGCTTGGTCAGAGTTCACCCTTTTTAAAAGTCGTCCAAATCAAATTCGGAGTATAACAATTATAACGAGCTCCTTCACAGCGGGAATGGAAAAAAAAACACGTAATTTTCTGCTTTTAAAAAAACACCAAGGAACCTGGTGTCGTGTGTCTGTCTGTCTGTGTGTCTGTCTGTCTGTCTGTCTGTCTGTCTGTCTGTCTGTCTGTCTGTCTGTCTGTCTGTCTGTCTGTCTGTCTGTCTGTCTGTCTGTCTGTCTGTCTGTTGTCTGTCTGTCTGTCTGTCTGTCTGTCTGTCTGTCTGTCTGTCTGTCTGTCTGTCTGTCTGTCTGTCTGTGTGTGTGTGTGTGTGTGTGTCTGTGTGTGTGTGTGTGTGTGTGTGTGTGTGTGTGTATTTCAGGATCATGCTTTTACTCAGGGGTGGAAGGTGTATTCAGAAAGAAGTATACTACAAAAGTACCTGAGTAGTATCTGCAACATGTACCTAAAGTATACATATTATTATTGTTGATGCGAACAGAATTTAAATATTCTAGCGAATCCATGACAAATGTCACTTTAATGTAAAAACGGCAGGTTAAAGATTATTCAGCATCAAACATAGATTTTACAAACAGTTGTCATTTTGTAAGTTATGCATACGACCTAAAAAAAAAGGCTGCATATATATCTACGGCTGGACATGTATAATGTGTACACACACTCACACACTCTCTCTCTCTCTCATCGCCTATAAACTCCAACACTCTAACCTACTTCTACTTTTACTCAAGTACAAGACCTGAGTACTTCATGTAAATGTCCTCTCTGTGGGACTAAGACAGGCTTACTGACATTATATTGTACAAATACACCTTTCTAACAGTTTACAATTCTTTGTGCATCCTATTCAGAACATTTCTAACAATGTACCCTGAGGTGTGGGGACAAAATTGTCTGTTTCCAAAAGGTATATGGACATGTCCCCATGACAGCTGGGTCAGAATCTTCACGCTGTCCCGTATGCAGAGTGAGAAGTAGTGGAGTACAAATACTTTGTTACTGTACTTAAGTACATGTTTCTGGTATCAGTATTTTACTCCACTACTTATTTTCCTGACCACTTTTTACTTTGACTTCTCACATGTTGAACTCAAATACCTGTACTTTCTACTTCTTACATGTTGAACTCAAATACCTGTACTTTCTACTTCTTACATGTTGAACTCAAATACCTGTACTTTCTACTTCTCACATGTTGAACTCAAATACCTGTACTTTCTACTTCTTACATGTTGAACACAAATACCTGTACTTTCTACTTCTCTCATGTTGAACTCAAATACCTGTACTTTCTACTTCTTACATGTTGAACTCAAATACCTGTACTTTCTACTTCTCACATGTTGAACCCAAATACCTGTACTTTCTACTTCTCACATGTTGAACACAAATACCTGTACTTTCTACTTCTTACATGTTGAACACAAATACCTGTACTTTCTACTTCTTACATGTTGAACTCAAATACCTGTACTTTCTACTTCTTACATGTTGAACACAAATACCTGTACTTTCTACTTCTCACATGTTGATACTTCTTACATGTTGAACTCAAATATCTGTACTTTCTACTTCTTACATGTTGAACTCAAATACCTGTACTTTCTACTTCTTACAAGTTGAACCCAAATACCTGTACTTTCTACTTCTTATATGTTGAACACAAATACCTGTACTTTCTACTTCTCACATGTTGAACCCAAATACCTGTACTTTCTACTTCTCTCATGTTGAACCCAAATACCTGTACTTTCTACTTCTTACATGTTGAACCCAAATACCTGTACTTTCTACTTCTCACATGTTGAACTCAAATACCTGTACTTTCTACTTCTTACATGTTGAACTCAAATACTGTACTTTCTACTTCTTACATGTTGAACTCAAATACCTGTACTTTCTACTTCTTACATGTTGAACCCAAATACCTGTACTTTCTACTTCTTATATGTTGAACACAAATACCTGTACTTTCTACTTCTCACATGTTGAACCCAAATACCTGTACTTTCTACTTCTCACATGTTGAACCCAAATACCTGTACTTTCTACTTCTTACATGTTGAACCCAAATACCTGTACTTTCTACTTCTCACATGTTGAACCCAAATACCTGTACTTTCTACTTCTCACATGTTGAACCCAAATACCTGTACTTTCTACTTATTACATGTTGAACTCAAATACCTGTACTTTCTACTTCTTACATGTTGAACCCAAATACCTGTACTTTCTACTTCTTACATGTTGAACTCAAATACCTGTACTTTCTACTTCTTACATGTTGAACCCAAATACCTGTACTTTCTATTCTTACATGTTGAACTCAAATACCTGTACTTTCTACTTCTCACATGTTGAACACAAATACCTGTACTTTCTACTTCTCTATGTGTTGAACACAAATACCTGTACTTTCTACTTATTACATGTTGAACTCAAATACCTGTACTTTCTACTTCTCACATGTTGAACACAAATACCTGTACTTTCTACTTCTTACATGTTGAACTCAAATACATGTACTTTCTACTTCTTACATGTTGAACACAAATACCTGTACTTTCTACTTCTTACATGTTGAACTCAAATACCTGTACTTTCTACTTCTTACATGTTGAACACAAATACCTGTACTTTCTACTTCTTACATGTTGAACACAAATACCTGTACTTTCTACTTCTTACATGTTGAACCCAAATACCTGTACTTTCTACTTCTCACATGTTGAACCCAAATACCTGTACTTTCTACTTCTCACATGTTGAACTCAAATACCTGTACTTTCTACTTCTCACATGTTGAACACAAATACCTGTACTTTCTACTTCTTACATGTTGAACCCAAATACTGTACTTTCTACTTCTACATGTTGAACTCAAATACCTGTACTTTCTACTTCTCACATGTTGAACTCAAATACCTGTACTTTCTACTTCTTACATGTTGAACACAAATACCTGTACTTTCTACTTCTACATGTTGAACTCAAATACCTGTACTTTCTACTTCTTACATGTTGAACTCAAATACCTGTACTTTCTACTTCTTACATGTTGAACCCAAATACCTGTACTTTCTACTTCTTACATGTTGAACTCAAATACCTGTACTTTCTACTTCTTACATGTTGAACCCAAATACCTGTACTTTCTACTTCTTACATGTTGAACTCAAATACCTGTACTTTCTACTTCTTACATGTTGAACACAAATACCTGTACTTTCTACTTCTTACATGTTGAACACAAATACCTGTACTTTCTACTTCTTACATGTTGAACTCAAATACCTGTACTTTCTACTTCTTACATGTTGAACTCAAATACCTGTACTTTCTACTTCTCACATGTTGAACACAAATACCTGTACTTTCTACTTCTCACATGTTGAACCCAAATACCTGTACTTTCTACTTCTTACATGTTGAACTCAAATACCTGTACTTTCTACTTCTTACATGTTGAACACAAATACCTGTACTTTCTACTTCTTACATGTTGAACTCAAATACCTGTACTTTCTACTTCTTACATGTTGAACACAAATACCTGTACTTTCTACTTCTTACATGTTGAACTCAAATACCTGTACTTTCTACTTCTTACATGTTGAACCAAATACCTGTACTTTCTACTTCTTACATGTTGAACACAAATACTGTA
>CM070494.1:38540011-38615011 GCA_036324585.1 Champsocephalus esox
TACATATCTAGGGCAGGTATGTAATATGTAATGCAGCCGAACCGTGTATTGCAATGCCGTTATGTGACGACTTCCAAAGAGAAAAGCAAGAGCACTCGGAATAAAGTGTTTATTATTATTTTAATGTTTTCCGATTTCATATCACATAAACACGATATCCCAGCATGCATTGCGGCGTGATTTTAGCCCTATCAAAACCTCTGAAAACAGAAATGTGTCTCTCAGAATCGAAAGAGAAAAACCTATGGGAAAAACACAAAAGCATTGTACACCATTTAAACCAATTAATGTCGTGTAATGAACTAGGGATAAACTGATGTGTTTTAGTGGATGAGTCGTGCAGATATCGGTTTTATTATGAAAACGGCGAGACCGGAAATACTGTTTCCAACCCGTAACTTTACATGGAAGCTTGCCGCATATACACGTTCTCCTGACGAAACCTCAAATCATCTTCGTAATATCTATCAAACTATAGATCCTACATATCGACTGGACGTGGATTCTAAAAGTACAATGTATACTTCTCGCTAGAAATCTAATCATAAAGCGTTTTAATGCCAAACTATCCTACAATTTAGGATTTTACAGAGAGGGTTATTTGTGAATAAACAACCCTCTGTAACGTTTGCATTGAACGGGAGCACGAGAGGCCGACAATTTTAAAACGTAATTATAGGTCGTATTAAGCGCTTGAACAAACGACATATTTGGTTGTAATAAGGTTCTTAAACAATCGACCCATTTGGTCGTATGAGTTGGAGGACTTGTTGATACAGTTGGATGATATGTTTCTGTTAAACGAGATGTGAATGTCTGAGCTGGTTCATATTACGATAAGATGGACCTTTAGTAATGCCCGTGGGGAAATGCAGTAGTTTAAACAGCAACAGGTTAAGAATGAAAAACAGGACAGATTCACAGAGATTAGAAATTAACAAGAAGAAAACACAACAATATTAAGATAAATAGAGAACAAGATAAAACGATAGTTACGGCTGTAACTACGGTTCTATGAGTCCCGGATGACCGCCAGAGGCGGTGCTTTAGCACTGGATATGTCCATCGCGCGCATGCCCAGCTCGAGTACCAATAACCACAAAGTCACCTGTGACCCACGTGACACCGGCTATATCAGCCGGTATTGTCAGAGGATCTGTTCCCCAGAATCTTCTCGCGAGCACACAAGAATTCTGAGTGACAGGGAACTCTGGCGGTCATCCGGGACTCATAGTACCGTAGTTACAGCCGTAACTATCGTTCTATTTCGTCCCTACTGACCGCCAGAGGCCAGAGGCGGTCAGTAGGGACGAAATGTAATACTATTAAAGAGTTTATTTAATAATTTAAATAATAATAATTTAAATTATTTAAATAATAATTTAAATAGTATTAAATCAATTTAATACTTTAAAGAGTCCTCTCCTGCTGATGTTCAGGTGTATATCAGTATGTAGAGTCTCTACTTTAAAGAGTCCTCTCCAGCTGATGTTCAGGTGTATATCAGTATGTAGTGTCTCTACTTTAAAGAGTCCTCTCCAGCTGATGTTCAGGTGTATATCAGTATGTAGTGTCTCTACTTTAAAGAGTCCTCTCCTGCTGATGTTCAGGTGTATATCAGTCTGTAGAGTCTCTACTTTAAAGAGTCCTCTCCTGCTGATGTTCAGGTGTATATCAGTATGTAGTGTCTCTACTTTAAAGAGTCCTCTCCTGCTGATGTTCAGGTGTATATCAGGATGTAGTGTGTAGTGGTCCCTACCCCTCCTAATCCATACTGGTAACCACGGCCCCTCCTTCGAACGTTCAGCAACCACCGTACAGTGAAGGCTGGGTGGAGGGCAAAGGGGACTGCAGGAAACTCTCTTGAGGAGTGAAAGGTTAGGTGCACCTTCAAAGCAAGAGGCAACTTGAGCCTAACCACACTAGGATTGCTGACACGCAGTGGCGACTGGTCATTAGGGGCAGGTAGGGCACAGCCCCTTGGATGATGGGATAGTAGACAAAAAGCACAGCCCCACCTAGTGTCAGCAGAAAGTATTAAAATAATGATTACAACAAAATGCAAAAAATAAATTAAAATATATAAAATATATTTTAAGATCATGTTTAATCATCTGATTCGTCTCATTGCTGTTTTAGTCTGTGCTCTTCTAATTAGTGTCTACAGTGTGTGCCTATTGAGCTGTTTAGAGCCATGTGGGACAAAACCCGACCCTGCCCCTCCCTCTCCCTGTCTGAGTGAACGGTGACTGCAAAAACTACACTGCGCATGCTCAGAGTATTCTCCTATTTTATGTGTGTGGCAAAAAAATAATGACCATAGGGGCATAGAGCTGCCATCCCCACCATACATCATCTCACATCACTCAGAGCCGATTGGCTGTAAGTACGTGTGCCGCGAAAAGTGTGGTGTGTGAAGAGCAGGTGAAGGAGGAGAGAGACGCGTCCTAAAACCAGGAAGGAAGCTGCGCATGGCTTCCCTCGACAAAAAAGCAACGAGATTTCTCAAAATCATAAAGTACATCAGGTTTCATAGAGCCAAACATTTCAGGTGCTACTCAACTGGCTTTAGAGGAGCCAGTCCTTTGTTAGTATATAAGTGCTTTGTTAGTAGTTCTATCCTCGAGGTGGAGTCGAGAGAGATGAGCTTCAGTCTGGAAGGTGTGTGAGCTTTCTGCCGTCCTGATGTCAATGGGAGCTCATTCCACCATCTTGGAGCCAGGACAGCAAACCCACGTGTTTCTGCTGATGGGAACTTGGGTCCCCCTCGCAGCGAGGGTGCAGTGAGTCGTCTGGCTGATGCAGAGCGGAGTGCACGTGCTGGGGTGTACGGTTTAACCATGTCCTGGATGTAGGAAGGGCCAGATCCATTCGCAGCATGGTACGCAAGCACCAGAGTCTTGAAGTGGATTCTAGCAGTTACCGGAAGCCAGTGGAGGGAGCGGAGGAGCGGAGTGGTGTGGGAACATTCAGGAAGGTTGAAGACCAGACGAGCCGCTGCATTCTGGGTGAGCGCAGAGGTCGGATGGCACATGCAGGGTAGACCAGCAGGAGGGAGTTCAATCAATGTTTATTTATAGCCCAATATCACAAATTTGACACTTGTCTCAGTGGACTTCACAGTGTGTACAGAATATCAGTATGACAATACAACAACCCTCTGTCCTCAGACCCTCTGTCCTTAGACCCTCTGTCCTTAGACCCTCTGTCCTTAAACCCTCTGTCCTCAGACCCTCTGTCCTTAGACCCTCTGTCCTTAGACCCTCTGTCCTTAGACCCTCTGTCCTCAGACCCTCTGTCCTCAGACCCTCTGTCCCTAGACCCTCTGTCCTTAGACCCTCTGTCCTCAGACCCTCTGTCCTTAGACCCTCACATCGTACAAGGAAAAACTTCCGGATAAAACCCACAGTCTAAGGGAACATGGAGAAACCTCAGGGAGAGCAACAGAGGAGGATCCTCTCCAGGACGGACAGACTGCAATAGATGCCGTGTGGAAATCGAAGAGATAATACATTTGCAACATAGGTAGTCCAGATGTAGATCCAGGACCACAGCCACGACTCAAGATCCAGGACACAGGACCGCAGGATCATCCATGTCTCTGGATCCCAGCGTATATAGACACCAAAAAGAAAGACATTTGGGGAAGCTGGGTTAATGGGAACATGAGAGTACACAGGTACAGACAGAGAGAAGGAAGAAGTGAGATGTCCCCATGAGAGGACACGTACAGACAGAGAGAAGGAAGAAGTGAGATGTCCCCATGAGAGGACACAGGTACAGACAGAGAGAAGAAGTGAGATGTCCCCAGAGGGACACAGGTACAGACAGAGAGAAGGAAGAAGTGAGATGTCCCCCGACAAACTAAGCCTATATCAGCAAAACTAGGGGCTGAATCTAATCAGCCCTAACTATAAGCTTTATCAAAAAGGAAGGTCTTAAGCGCACTCTTAAAAACGGATAGGGTGTCTGCCGCCCGAACACAAACTGGAAGCTGATTCCACAAATGTGGAGCTTGATAAGAAAAGGCTCTGGCTCCCATTGTACTTTTAGAGACTCTAGGAACAACCAACAACCCCTGCATTCTTGGAACGCAATGCCCTAGTAGGCCAGTAGGGTATAATGAGTTCTTTAAGGTAAGATGGCGCCTGCCCATTAAGGGCTTTGTAGGCGAGAAGAAGAATTTTAAATTCTATCCTGTGTTCTATAGGGAGCCAGTGTAAGGCAGCCAGAACAGGAGTAATGTGGTCCCTTCTCCTAACTCTGGTTAGTACACGAGCCGCAGCATTTTGAATCAGCTGAAGCGACTTGATTGACTTCTTGGTACTCCCTGATAGTAAAGAGTTACAATAATCCAGCCTAGAAGTAACAAATGCATGGACTAGTTTCTCTGCATCGCTTTGAGGCAAGATATGCCTGATTTTTGCAATGTTACGTAGATGGAAGTAGGCGGTCCTTGAAATTGATTTTATGTGGGCGTTAAAGGATAAATCCTGATCAAATATAACACCAAGATTCCTTACAGTCTCACTGGAGGCCAAATTAATGCCATCCATAGTTAGTATATCTTTAGATAATTTGTTTCGTAGATTCTTCGGGCCAAGTACAATAACTTCAGTTTTGGTCGTGTTTAACATCAAAAAGTTTAAGGTCATCCACGTTTTTAAGTCCTTAAGGCAGTCTTGAATTTTATTTAGATGATTAATTTCATCAGGCTTGATTGATAAATATAGCTGAGTATCATCCGCATAACAATGAAAGTTTACAGAAGACATGGAACCCATTTAGAGAAACTGTTCAAGCAGTGGCAAACGAGAGGACTGATTCCGGCAGATCAACCTGAACCACCGAGAGATCAACCTGAACCAACGACAGATCGACCCGAACCAACGACAGATCGACCTGAACCAACGACACATCGACCTGAACCAACGACAGATCGACAGATCGACCCGAACCAACGAAAGATCGACCCGAACCAACGACACATCGACCCGAACCAACGACAGATCGACCCGAACCAACGACAGATCGACCTGAACCAACGACACATCGACCTGAACCAACGACAGATCGACAGATCGACCCGAACCAACGAAAGATCGACCCGAACCAACGACACATCGACCCGAACCAACGACAGATCGACCTGAACCAACGACAGATCGACCCGAACCAACGACAGATCGACAGATCGACCCGAACCAACGAAAGATCGACCCGAACCAACGACACATCGACCCGAACCAACGACAGATCGACCTGAACCAACGACAGATCGACCCGAACCAACGACAGATCGACCCGAACCAACGACAGATCGACCCGAACCGACGACAGATCGACCCGAACCGACGACAGATCGACCTGAACCGACGACAGAATGCAGAATGTAGTTGAACATCAGAATGCTGAATACCTGCAACAGCAACAAGCATGCATCAAAGCCGGACGACCCTCTTGGTATGGACCAGGGGTGTCGCCTGGACCTGAAAACATTCGGGGCTTAGCCCACAGTGGCGGCGGCCGTGGCGCTACAGTGGAATTTTCTACTGCAACACTCCCCACACGCAAACACAGTACACTGAAGGCTCGATAATCAGCTCACGGCATATAGGCAGGAGTAAAGTGCTATTTTTTATGAGTGGGGGGCGAACCTCACCCCCTCTAGGGGGGTCCTCACCTCCTCTAGGGGGGTCCGGGGGGATGCTCCCCTGGGAAGATTTTTTTTTAAATATTGAAGTTGAAAGCACAGATCTGGCGCACTTTGAGAGCAACATGAAGAGATCTGTGGAAACATCTCTCAGCACCCAGATGAAACACAACTGTAAACAGATGTTCTTTTTCTTTATGGATATTTTACAAATCACTCCCCTTTCAAACTGTATTCTTGTTTTACTGCCATATAGTATTTCATAACTGTTTTTCCTTTATTCTCTTATTGTTTGTATAACGATAATGATCATATGAAGGTGTGCCGCGGAAATAATATTTTGAATAATTTGTGACCAAACCGTTTGAGACCCACTGAGATAACGGCGCGTTCACACCAGCCTTGTTTAATCCGGTTTGAATCGAACCCTGGTGCGTTTAGCCGGAAGCTAGTATTTACGCGTCACAAGAACGCGAGTGTCTTCAAAATCTTTAGCGAAAGAGTTTTTCAAGACATCCGCGGTTGTTTGGTGAAAGCGTGAAGCAGAATGAAGAGTTGAACAGCGTCGTGTAAAGAAATTCTCCGTCAGCATGAAAGTCAGAGCCACCTGTCGTCGGGGAAACGCCCTCCTGACTGCAGAGCGTCTCTCGTGTGTTATAATGTCTTTTATCGGACGTGGTCTGATTGTATAATCGTATGCGCGGGCCGCTAGCGTCTGTTGACCTCCAGATTAACAGCAGCATGAGGATAACCTGCAGAAAGTGCCGGTGACCCATGGCCGAGGCTCCGGGAGGAATTGCCGGGATTTGCGTTTTTACCCCTTAATGTCTGACCAATGGGTGAACAGCATTTCCGAGCACATGACTTGTGTTTAAAGTTTATAGTCCGTTTGAGTTTTGCCCGTGTGAACGCAAACTTCTGGAAAATGAAACAATGGAACAAACTGTGGTCTGGAGCCACCAGAGAGCGGACTAGGTGTGAATGCGAGACTAAAGTGAACTATCTAAACACTCAGAGTCCTTTAGCTCACCTGAGCCTCTCCGTCTGAGAGGAGAGCTCTCCTCCAGCTTGTTGTGGAACAGACAGCTCCGTATGTCCGTTAGTGCAGCTAGCTAACTGCTAACCAGATGCTAACAACACGGTCCCTGCTGATGGCACCTCTCTCTCTCTCTCTCTCTCTCTCTCTCTCTCTCTCTCTCTCTCTCTCTCTCCCCTCTCTCTCTCCCCTCTCTCTCTCTCTCTCTCTCTCTCGCTCTCTCTCTCTCGCTCTCTCTCGCTCTCTCGCGCTCTCTCTCTCTCTCTCTCTCTCTCTCTCTCTCTCTCTCTCTCTCTCTCTCGCCTCTCTCTCTCTCGCCTCACTGAACACGGGAAATTACAGTCCTGCCGTCCTCTCTAGTGTCATGATGAAGTTCACGTAAAGCGCGGTCAATGTATTATATTCATGAGGGAGAATTGTCCGGGGCTACAGAGGAAAGGAAAGGAAGATAAGAAAGAAAAGACAGAACAAGCTCCAGTTATCCAACCTCCATCCAAGCTTGACTGATGCGCCTTTTCTGTCAACCCTCAATACAAGCCCCAACTTGTGGTGCTTAAGGAGGAGCATCGGAGTTGGACGGTCTCCCCACAGCTACACGTGTCAAAGACCTGGAGTATGAGGGAAGACTCCTATCTGGTGAAGTCAACCAGCTGAAGGAGGAACTCCACAGTGGAATGGAAGACCTCAGCAAAAGAATGGAAGCACAACTCAAGAGAAGAGAGGGCGAAGGTTCTCCAGACACAACAACAGTAACTGAGAAGACTCAAGAACTGCACAGGACTCATGCTAGGTGATAGCAGCTGGAGTATACCAACCATGGACTCACAGGGACATGGAAGCATTAGTGGGAAAGCTACCTCCGCTCATCCACGGAGGTCAGAAGTGGGTGAATGATCTGGAGAGATACACGGCCCACGACCACCTGTGCTTGGGGGGACACGAGGGCCCTGCTCGGATGGATTGAAGGACGACTCGAGGCAAAAGCAATAGATTCTGAGGCCAATTGCACGCACGACCCAGATGACACCCCATTCAACTACATCGGGTCGATTTATTGCGCTGCTATTCGTCACATCTACCCGACAACACGCCGTTTACATGCCCTCACCAGCCCGAGGAAAGGCACGGAGGAAGACATGCATGCCTTCCTGAAGAGATGCGAAGGAGTGAGGGAGGACGACATGACGTTTCTCAGGCTGTCGTAATGTTGTGGCAGAACGCGCTCATTAAAGCCCTTCCCCGATCAGTGCAGGCACGCCAGGTGGGTTTAGTCGCTAAACCCATTGAAGAATGGAGACGACATCTCATTCACCACGATATGAGAGACCAGGCAGCAAAATGATGAAGAAATGGAAGCACTACGACTTAGACTTCTGAGGATACAGGTGGCTGAGAAAGATGCCGAAGCTAATAAAAACAAGAAAGCGACAAGGCAAATGGCAACTACAACAGAGAAGGCCATACTAACAGAGACCGCATCCACAGATTAGAAGTAGCAGATTAGAACAGCAGACTATGTTTGTAATTATGAGAAGGATAGAGATTACGAGTGACGTTGTTCCCCCACACAGAAAACTATTGAGGCGTTTTTGTAGAAATACTACGTCCCAGAACCGGAGCAGCGGGAGCGGTACTGCAGTCGCTTTACCGCACCGTTGTGGCGAAGAGGGAGCTGAGCCAGAAGGCAAAGCTCTCTGTCTACCGGGCCGTCCCTCCCCTCACCTACGGTCATGAAGGATGGGTCATGACCCAAAGAACCAGATCCAAGGATACAAGCGGGCGAGATGGGTTTCCTCCGCAGGGTGGCTGGCGTCTCCCTTAGGGATGAGGTGAGAGGTTCGGTCATCAGGGAGGGACTCGGAGTGGAGCCGCTCCTCCTTCGCGTCGAAAGGAGCCAGTTGAGGTGGTTCGGGCACCTAGTTAGGATGCCACCTGGGCGCCTCCCTAGGGAGTGTTCCAGGCACGTCCAGCTGGGAGGAGACCGAGGGGTAGACCTAGGACCAGGTGGAGGGACTATATCTCTTCTGGCCTGGGAGCGCCTTGGGACCCCCCAGTCAGAGCTGGTTGATGAGGGGAAAGGAACGTGTGGCTCTCTGCTGGAACTGATACCCCCGAGACCCGACCACGGAGAAGCGGAGAAGATGGATGGACTACGTCCCAAGTTGTGGACCAACGTAGTTATTGCATGTTTTTTTGTGAGACTGGGTTGGAGTCACTCTACAGGAAAGGTGGAATCTGGGTGATACAAATCTGCTGAAATATATTCCTTCTAAAACCTGTTAAATCAATAACTAACTCTTAACTTGATGAATCCACAACAAGTAGAGCTTAAAGTATTTTTTATTATTTTTAAATATTTTTACATTAAGCTTATTTACATAGGATCGTCGCTGGTGTTACGTGTCACCAGGAAGAAGAGTAACACCAGGGACAATTTGGAGAAACACTACAATTTGAACAAAATGGCTGCCATGCGTCAGACCACATGTGGCTTCAGTCAACATCAACATCGTTTAACTCTTCAACACATGTTCCCATTCCAATGTTCACGCCTGGGGCGATGCAACGAGTGACACTAAGGCAGACTTGAAAGACGCACGTAACATTCGAAGATAAAATGACACCTTCTACTTTACATCTACTTTTACTAAGTACACGCTCTGAGTACTTCTACTTTTACTCAAGTACAAGATCTGAGTACTTCTACTTTTATTAAGTACAAGATCTGAGTAGCCTACTTCTACTAAAGTAAAATATCTGAGTACAAATCAAGTACACGATCTATACTTATACCACCTCTGTTTATAGCCTATGAAAAAAACGATTAGAAAACGAAGGCTAAAGCTAACGTTAGCAGATAGTGACAATGTCTGCTAGCTAGCTCAAGGATTCCTTAATGATATTGCGACGTTTCAGTTCGCATCACGCTCTGCCGCTCTGCCGCTCTGCCGCTCTGCCGCTCTGCCGCTCTGCTCTGAACACCTGAACGGCCCGTTCTAACAGCTGTTCGCCAGCGGCTCAGTCTGCGCCGCAGTGACTCCGCACAGCTAACGAACGCACCGTAGATAATGTAGCTGACCGTCATCCCGGAGCAGCAGAGCTCAGCCGACAGGCAGGGAGACTCGAGCACACAGCTCACATTTATATTAAAAAGTAACACCATGCGCGTCATGATGGCACATAACCGCTCGCGACCGCAGATTATTTCAGCGCTTAGATGAAATGTAAATTATATTTGACGCAACTTTAGTTACATTTCCATGACTTTTCCAGGTGTGTGTGTGTGTGTGTGTGTGTGTGTGTGTGTGTGTCCGCATCTGTAGCATGTTAGAGGGCTGCTGCCTCCTGTCATCATTAATGGACGTCTCTTTAAAATGACCGCTCAGAGGAGAGGAGTTGCTGCTTCCCCTCCTCTCTCCTCGTTTCCCGTCCTCTCTCCTCGGCTCCCCTCCCCGCATCTCCTGTGGGCGGGACTGAGACCAGAGGAAAGGAGTCGAGGAGGGGAATCTCAGAAATGAGACACGGCCAGGGTGTGACTACCAGGTGCTATTGCAGAAAATAGGTGAGTGAGGGAGCAGACTGCGACACCCTCCAGGACGGACTGATAATAATAATAATAATAATAATAATAATAATAATAATAATAATAATAATAATAATAATAATAATAATAATAATGATAATATGGAGATGAAGATGGATCCAGGAGGATGTCAACAACCCTGAGAGAGCCAGAGGAGAAGTGAGGGGAGAATCAGGCGACGCAGGATTACATGGATATAAACGGTAGTCAGATTTAAAAATAAATGTTAATAATGTTTGACTATAATGTGTCAGGAATATTTACATATGAATTATACATTAAAACATAACAAAATTGGTGTTATGTTGTATTCGTTTGGTTGGAATGCTGCGTTGATTTAAAGTAATGTTAATAATAAAAATGTACGTGGGGTTTAAGTGACGTACTTCCGGTCTGGGGTGACTTCCTGCTTCTCTGCGGAACTTTTTCCTCTTGTTTCTCATCAGGAGAACTTTTTAAAAGATAACGCCCGACAAACTGCACCGCTTTATGGAACACGCGTTAGCACCGGCAGCAGCGGAGACACTCGGGACTGTATGATCTGACACGGAGAGAGGACATCTTCCAGGAGGTGAGATGTAACGCTGATGCTAACGTGAGCTAGCTCTGTTAGCAGTTGGTCGTGACGTCACCCGGCAGGATTCAACTTTAATGAAAGTGCTTAAAGTTAAATATCCGACTCGAGGAAAGTGCCTTTTTATATTAACTGAAACTATGTTTGTTGATCTAGCATTATAGCTCGTATTATGCGCTTTCTGGACTGCCGGCATGCTCTACTTCACCTTTTATTGTTGCTTTATTTACTTCCTCAAAGGGTTTATAAGCAATTACAAGTGACTTTGTTCTCAGTTAGGAATTGTTGTTATTATTGTTATTGTTCACCCCAGAGATACAAGTTGATATAGCTGCCCTGGGGGTTTAATTTGTTATTGAGTTAACATGCTAATCCTAATGTAGAGACTAGTCTATGAGATAAATAAACTACGCAGATAATAAGAGACGCACTATGGGAACAACGAGGTGCAGTGTCTCCACTTTAAAGAGTCCTCTCCTCTGATGTTCAGGTGTATATCAGTATGTAGTGTCTCTACTTTAAAGAGTCCTCTCCTGCTGATGTTCAGGTGTATATCAGTATGTAGTGTCTCTACTTTAAAGAGTCCTCTCCTGCTGATGTTCAGGTGTATATCAGTATGTAGTGTCTCTACTTTAAAGAGTCCTCTCCTGCTGATGTTCAGGTGTATATCAGTATGTAGTGTCTCTACTTTAAAGAGTCCTCTCCTGCTGATGTTCAGGTGTATATCAGTATGTAGTGTCTCTACTTTAAAGAGTCCTCTCCTGCTGATGTTCAGGTGTATATCAGTATGTAGTGTCTCTACTTTAAAGAGTCCTCTCCTGCTGATGTTCAGGTGTATATCAGTATGTAGTGTCTCTACTTTAAAGAGTCCTCTCCTGCTGATGTCAGGTGTATATCAGTATGTAGTGTCTCTACTTTAAAGAGTCCTCTCCTGCTGATGTTCAGGTGTATATCAGTATGTAGTGTCTCTACTTTAAAGAGTCCTCTCCTGCTGATGTTCAGGTGTATATCAGTATGTAGTGTCTCTACTTTAAAGAGTCCTCTCCTGCTGATGTTCAGGTGTATATCAGTATGTAGTGTCTCTACTTTAAAGAGTCCTCTCCTGCTGATGTTCAGGTGTATATCAGTATGTAGTGTCTCCACTTTAAAGAGTCCTCTCCTGCTGATGTTCAGGTGTATATCAGTATGTAGTGTCTCTACTTTAAAGAGTCCTCTCCTGCTGATGTTCAGGTGTATATCAGTATGTAGTGTCTCTACTTTAAAGAGTCCTCTCCTGCTGATGTTCAGGTGTATATCAGTATGTAGTGTCTCTACTTTAAAGAGTCCTCTCCTGCTGATGTTCAGGTGTATATCAGTGTGTAGTGTCTCTACTTTAAAGAGTCCTCTCCTGCTGATGTTCAGGTGTATATCAGTATGTAGTGTCTCCACTTTAAAGAGTCCTCTCCTGCTGATGTTCAGGTGTATATCAGTGTGTAGTGTCTCCACTTTAAAGAGTCCTCTCCTGCTGATGTTCAGGTGTATATCAGTATGTAGTGTCTCTACTTTAAAGAGTCCTCTCCTGCTGATGTTCAGGTGTATATCAGTATGTAGTGTCTCCACTTTAAAGAGTCCTCTCCTCTGATGTTCAGGTGTATATCAGTATGTAGTGTCTCTACTTTAAAGAGTCCTCTCCTGCTGATGTTCAGGTGTATATCAGTATGTAGTGTCTCTACTTTAAAGAGTCCTCTCCTGCTGATGTTCAGGTGTATATCAGTATGTAGTGTCTCTACTTTAAAGAGTCCTCTCCTGCTGATGTTCAGGTGTATATCAGTATGTAGTGTCTCTACTTTAAAGAGTCCTCTCCTGCTGATGTTCAGGTGTATATCAGTATGTAGTGTCTCTACTTTAAAGAGTCCTCTCCTGCTGATGTTCAGGTGTATATCAGTATGTAGTGTCTCTACTTTAAAGAGTCCTCTCCTGCTGATGTTCAGGTGTATATCAGTATGTAGTGTCTCTACTTTAAAGAGTCCTCTCCTGCTGATGTTCAGGTGTATATCAGTATGTAGTGTCTCTACTTTAAAGAGTCCTCTCCTGCTGATGTTCAGGTGTATATCAGTATGTAGTGTCTCTACTTTAAAGAGTCCTCTCCTGCTGATGTTCAGGTGTATATCAGTATGTAGTGTCTCTACTTTAAAGAGTCCTCTCCTATAATATATATCCGTATATTCTCCTTGTTCCAGCTTCCAGATCCTGAACCATGGAGGACCAAAACAGATCTCAGCGTAAGATGTCGACGGCAGGAGAAAGCCTTTATAAGATCCTTGATTTGAAGAAAGGAGCGTCGCCAGAGGAACTAAAGAAAGCGTACAGGTGTGTTCACAATATCACTTGTTCATCATGAACTACATGTCCCACAATGCATCTCATTTTGTGACATGTGCACTGAAGAGACTTGTAACGATTTGCCCCAGACTTCTGCTTTCAGACGTAGTTAATTATGAAGTTATTACCCTATCAGTTAATAATCCAATGCAGAGCAATGATGTCATACATTATTTTGTATATATTATATATTTATACATGTATATTTATATAGTCTTAAAGTTCCAACCGGCCCTTTGAGTGCACGAATGGAAAGGAACTGATGGTTTTTCTCTGACGGATAAGACACAAGACATCCGAGTCGATGCAACAATATGAAATATAAAACAAAGTGAACATATAGCTATTCGGCACCATTTTTCGGGCTCCGGATATTCGGCCCGCGCGAAGCGAACCGCTTCAACGCGTGTATTCACGGCATTAATTTAGTTATTCTACAGCAGGGGTGTCAAACTCAATTTCATCGCGGGCCACATTTAAGGTTACACTATACATTATATGTTACACATATAAGGTTGCACTCATAGGGCCGGTTGTAACTATATAAATATATAATATATATATAAAATAATGTATTATATATTACATTATTGCCTCTGAATTGGATTATTATCAGATAGGATAATAACTGAAAGCAGAAGTCCAGGGCAAATAATTGCAAGTCTCTTCAGTGTGCATGTCACAAAACAAGATGCATTGTGGGACATGTAGTTTATGGGCATATTCTATTATAAACGTATTATATTATTTGCAAGCTCTTGCGGGCCACATAAAATAAAGTGGCGGGCCGGATTTGGCCCCCGGGCCTTGAGTTTGACACCCCTGTTCTACAGTATTGTTGTTTTATAGTTATTAACCCAATTTGTGTTCTTTGAAATTGAGAAGGATATGGCATTGTGTTACTTTTCGTTGTTTGTGTCTTACGTGTAATTTGGCTTGGCTTCCTATTTATGGACATGCTTTTATTTTGAAGGAGAGGTAGCGCTTGTTGACAGGAAGTTCTTCGGAAACAACGTGACGGAGACGGAGAAAAGTCATATCTACATATAAAGACGGAGAAAGTAAACGATAGCGTTTATGGTTACGTGTCGGCGCCCCCGAAGAGGCGCAAGCGCTTACGATGATATTAGAGATTTCAATGAATTACATTTGGGAAAAAAACGGGGACAAAACGAATATCCTAATAACGAAATTGAAATAATACTCCAACGAACGAATATTCGGATATTCGGGTACAGCCCTCGTAGGTACAACATAAATACAAATAAAAAGATTGAGACCTATAACACAATATAAAGGGAGGTAAATAATAAAGACTAAAATAACATTTGAAGTGGGGGGTTGCTAAGTTATACTCTCACTCCCTTATTCGCAGGAAACTGGCGTTGAGGCATCATCCGGATAAAAACCCAGACAACCCAGAGGCTGCGGACAGATTCAAGGAAATCAACAACGCCAACTCCATCCTCAGCGATGAGAACAAACGGAAGATCTACGATGAGTACGGCTCGATGGGACTCTACGTCGCCGAGCAGTTTGGGGACGAGAGCGTCAAATATTACTTCCTCATGTCCAAGTGCTGGTTCAAGGTGAGAGGAAACGTGCATGTCATATGGAGGCCGACGGGCAATGTCCGTGGCCGTCTCCTCCTGATTGGTGGAGTTGGCCCAATAGCCGTAGCGCCACTTCTGTGACGTCATAGAAGTGTTCAAATCTGGATCGGATCCGCTGCAGCCCCTCTTTAAGAGATTAGGGTACGGAGGGAAATAGAGAGAGTTGTGTTTTGTGACATAATTATGGATCGCCCCGTTCCTAATTGAAGCGGCGTTGTAGAAATGTATTTAAATCTATTTCAAGGGACTTAATCGAACAGAAACTTGATCATTGACAAAGCTTTTCTGCTGCAACTTGTTGATTCCCCCCCCCCGTCCTAATCCAGCCGCTCTCTCCCGTCCTCCGTGTTCAGGGCCTGGTGGTCTGCTGCGGGATCTTCACCTGCTGCTGCTGCTTCTGCTGCTGCTGCTTCTGCTGTGGGAAGTGCAAGACGAGCGAAGAACAGGAAAACTTCGCCTATGTGGACCCGGAAGACCTGGAGGCGGAGATCAGGAATCAGGACGCAGGTAGGCTGACCCAGCTGCTGGAGCAACTCATTCATTGTCGAAAAGCTTATCTGAAACGGCAACTGTTGTCCTTTTTCAGGGACGTCCCGATCGCCCTTTTGTTGCTCCCGATCCGATTCCGATCATTTGATTTTGACAATCTGCCGATACCGATTTTTCCCGATCCGATCTTTATGCAATGCGTTAAGAGAATAAAAGGCTGGTCGTCCAACGCGATGAGCTCAGCTATCTGGCTGTTCTCTGTTCTGGGGCAGTTTCTCTTTCCTTCTGAAAGCCTCTCAAAGTGTCGGTTGTGTCCGTGCCGTTACCCCGAGTGGCCGCTGTGTACTCGCCGTGTTGTTGTTGTTGTTTGTTTCTCAGGTGGCGTGTTAGATTGGTCGTGTTGAACGTAGCTCTGTTCTTTCCACCACGCGGACCTCCTTCTTGCAAACATTGCATCTGGCTGTTACACTGCCTTCGCTTTCAGTTTCATAACACTTCCAAACTCCTGACCTCTGCTCCGTCCGCCTCCCGAGTCTCCAGCTGGACGTAGCCTCTCGTTAGCTCGCTGCTGCTATCAGACGCTGCGCCCTCTCTGTTGCTCTGAGAGGAATCAGCAGGTCTGAACACAAGCCCAAGAGAAGCAACACAAACATGATGTTGAGTCATTTCAAACCAAAGCTAAGTCCTCAGGATGACTTTAAGACGTGAACGTGGTCATTTTAGCTTTTTTTCGATTGATCGGATCGGGACATCTCTAGTCCCTTTGTATTCCAAGACACACGTGCAAATATCAAACTCTCATGAGACACAGATCAGGAAGAGAGGCTTGAGAAAGTGGAAACGATGCAGAGGAGATGTCGGGGTGGTTTCGGCTTCATCCTTTCTGTGGACGAAAAATCTAAAATAAGAACATAAAATCAAGGAAATAATGATAATAATAATAAAAGACTATAAAAATAGGAGATAAATAAGAGTAAAATAACTGTCAGCATACATGATATTATTATATATTACATTATACAAATCACAAAGACGGCGAGGTCGACAAAACAATGACTTCACACATTTTCCGTTGCGTGAGAGAGAAGACTGGCACGGCCCCTTGCGCAAGGACGATTTGTTTCCCACACGTTGCTCTACCTGCGTTTCCCCCATCTGTTCTCGAGCACCTGAGGCCGAAGTGGCTGCGTTTCACAACGAGGTGGTTGTGAAAGTGCTTGTGCATTTCACAACCACAAGAATCTCACCAAGCCACTATTTGGCTGTCAAACTTTGTCCAACTCTCCCAACGACAGAGCCGTTTTGGCTTTATCCCTTTCCGTGTTTCAGACAGAATTCGCCGTCAGAGGTTGTGGTGGATTTCTGTCGAGCGGTGCAGTGACGAGTCCTGAAACCAGGAAGTGAGTCAGCATTTCTCCACTTCCTGTTCCCTGGTCTCAGAGCCAATGGGATCTCTCCGTAGGGTTTAGGAGACTAGCTGGAACTAGGGTCTGTGGTTGAGACGCATTGAAGAGACGTTTTGACCCCACTGGGGATTCCTGAAGAGTGGACGTCTCTCAGAAACGATGGTTGCTACCGAGCGGCTGAACGGGACTCCAGAAGTCGTGGAGGTCGTCATGACGCCGAACACGTGAACACTCCTCTGTTAGTTTCTGTTCTGCTTGAAAGCCAGTCCCCGCCTCCTGCAAAGGGTTCCAACAAACGCTTCAACTCGTTCCATCTAGAGTGTTTGAATCTGGATCTGAAGTCGGCGAGACGTTGAAGTCGTGCGGCTGGACTCGACTGTAGCTCCTTTATAGCAGGGGGGGGTCCAACTCGAAACACACAGTGGGCCTAAATATAAAATGGGTGCTAGTGGAGGGCCGGACTGGTTCAATGTTTACAGCAGAACGTATTGAAATGAACTTACTGCACATATTAAACCTGGAACTAACAACGCGTAAATTATCGCCTATAAAACAACATTAAAATAATCAGCTGCATTCATTTCGAGAGAGAGAAAGAGCAGAAGGAAGCATCCTTTGAACTCAGGGTGCTGCTCTGAGATGCTAGCTTAGATACTTGGCGTCTCCTCTCGGGGGCAAGGTCATCAATGTCTGGGCTCAAGGTCATCAATGTTTGGGCTCAAGGTCATCAATGTGTGGGCTCAGGCTCTGAGCGGAGGAGACCCTCAGGATGGAGGGAAGGTGCAATATACCGGCGGGCCAGATCTAATGGTAATTAGAAATTATCCTGCGGGGCCGAAATTAAATCCACCACGGCCCTGATTTGGACCCCGGGCCTCGAGTTTGACACGTGTGAGTTATAGCACCACGTTGGCATGTTGCTTCTGGCCATTAGATTTATGATTAGAAAATGATAAAAGCAGACGTGTGGAGATTCATCGAACAGGTTGGTTTTCCACAGACCTTATTTCCAGCTATTTTCCTAAACCCTCTGAAGGAATCCCGTTGCTTTGTTGTCGAGGGAACCAGCGGCGAAAAGACTGTCCCACTCTTGACCTGACTATCAGCATCGGCCCCGTCTGTTGTCTCCCCGACTCAGACTGCAAGGACTCTGGGTGTGACCCTAGATAACAACCTGTCCTTCACTGCAAACATCGCTGCTCCAACCCGCTGCTGCAGATACACGCTCTACAGCATCAGGAGGACGCGTCCCCAGCTGACCCAGAGAGCCACGCAGGTTCTGGTCCAGGCTCTCGTCACCTCACTAGACTACTGCAGCTCCCTCCTGCTGGTCTGCCTGCATGTGCCATCCCACCTCTCTCACCCAGAATGCAGCGGCTCGTCTGGTCTTCAACCTTCCTAATTCTCCCACACCACACCGCTCCTCCGCTGCCCTCCACTGGCTTCCGGTAACTGCTAGAATCCACTTCAAGACACTGGTGCTTGCGTACCATGCTGCGAATGGATCTGGCCCTTCCGACATCCAGGACCGTGCACCCCAGCACGTGCTCTCCACTCTGCATCAGCCAGACGACTCGCTGCAGCCCTCGCTGCGAGGGGGACCCGAGTTCCCTATCAGCAGAAACACGTGGGTTTGCTGTCCTGGCTCCAAGATGGTGGAATGAGCTCCCATTGACATTCGTTGTCGTTGGATAAAAGCCTCAGCTGAATGCGATGTGATGTAATGCGTCATCCCAACACCGCTCTATTTTACCTATATGGTCATTTTTTTTAAAACCACAATCATGTCCCAGTTAATGCGCAGTCAAGAGTAAGAGATCGCAGTGTCCTTCAGCGGCTGCTGCAGAAACGTTATAGGTTGTAACTAGGGATGCACGATCCTGGAGCTATGTGCAACTCCAGGCATATGCTCGAACCGGAGCTGCCTGGACGCTGCAATCATGTTGCACTCTCCGAGCTGAGTGTGCTGACTTCTCCTCCAACGTCCCGCTGTCTGCTTCCTGCATCAAGTCAAGTGCTCGGCGCAGTTGTGGCGAAATGTCGCTCCTCTGTTTTAATTGAAACAGCTCCTTATATCCGTTAGCGCAGCTAGCTAGCACCAGATGCTAACCACAACAATACACGTTAAGTCTCTCTCTCTCTCGCTCGGGCCACACACACACACACACACACACACACACACACACACACACACACCCTCCCGGTCCTCCCGATGGCTAGTCGGTGCCTGCCGGTGAGCGTGGAAGTGTGGTCTGCCTCAAGCGGGCAGCAGGAGCGGGGCTGTCGGCATCAGCTTGCAGACGGTATTCTAAACTCGATGCGCTCTGAAGCTACAGGGGCGGCGAGGAAATAAATGTGTTAAAATAATTAGTGGCGTACATTTTTTTTATTATCGGTCTTGAGAAGCAGGAAGTTATCGGTATCGGTTTCAAAAACCCAATATCGTGCATCCCTAGTTGTAACACCTTTGACCTTTAGCTGGTGCAAACACTGATAAGAAGTAGAGGGGTTTTCTCAGTGTTGCATTTTCTTTTTCACAGCGGCAGACCATGTAATAATTATTCAGCCGAGCGCTGACGCTTCAGAAACAGTCGTCAACTCCGCAGGTAAAGTTAAGTTCTCCTCGGCTGCTTCACTAACTCACAGAACATCGAGCTTTAAGCTTTACCATCGAGGAGGTTTGGTTTTCGGCAGCTCCTGGCTTTGTTTGCCGAATCACTTGCTAACATTTCTTCCTACCGCTTCTACGGGACGCCGTTTTAAAATGTTGTTTCCTGTGTTGCTTATTAATACATGTGCTTGCTTACACCTATAGAGAGGCGACGTCCCTCCCTTTCCTCCACGGACCTCATTTCAGAACAAGTCGTATTGAAGTCGACGGAGAGAGAAAGATTATCTTTTGATCCCGTTTGAATTGAGCCACGAATTACACACGTGATGTTTGTCCATTTAAAAGATCATTTTGGAAGTCAAAAAAATACGTGACGTAACACTGAAACCGCTCGATGAACTACAACTCCCGTCTCGCACCACCAGGGGGCGCCGCCAGGGATTTTGTGAAATGAAAAACCTCAGCATTTTCTGTGAAGATATCAACAGAACTTAATGTCAGCAAAACACTACGATTATTATTTACAACGGACTACGCTTAGCAGACTGATTTCCACCGCTCATGGACCACACCCGCCTCTTCTTTGAAAGACTGGGTGACATCCTGTCGCCCTTTAGTCCCTCTCTCTTGTCTTTCTGTCCTTTCTTTGTTGAAAGCCTGACTTTGTTAGTCGTTATGTTACAAAAAGGTTCGATGAAAAAACACAAAGTAACGAGGAGTGTACCGGAAGAGATCAAAACCCTGCTGTATACATACAGGTCGAGGACATGTAGCTGGTCCCTCTCTGCTCTACCGCCACAGTCAGACTCCCTCAAAACACTTGTGGCCAGGGTTTTATACATGTTAAGCCCCTCCCCATAGGATAATCCACTATGTATACCCCTAACCAATGTCATTCTAATCTACAAAGACAAATTACCCAAACACACCAAATCAAAATAGGTCAACATATTATCTCTTTGACCACAGAAGCCCCAAACAATAACATTTTTATACTTGCAAGAAAAGTGCCACCCCCGCGCCCACGCGCTACATGGTATGCTCCAATTGCGCACAGGTGTTCCCAAGGTGTTATCAAATGCGTGTTACCCTCAGTGTGCCTTTTACCATTCCCCTATGCCAACTGTGATGAAGGCTTCTTCTTCACACGTTAGACATCGTACACACGTAAGTACTAGCATCCTCACATGCTCTCACTCTGCTAGAAAGGGCCGGTGCCGCACAGCGTTTGGAGGCAGGACCAAACCATTACATGTAAATAGAGGGGGGTGTTCGAGGCTTTGAATAATTAACTTTTGGAAGAAAAAAAGTTAAATGAATCTTAAGTTTAGTGAGTCCATCATCAATATGACGATATATTAATGTTGATGATTGATGAAAGTTTACTTTTGTCAGTCACGGGCCCTTAGAATCGTCCTTTTCACCCGCTTACGGCGCCCCTGCGCTCCACACACACACCAAGACGGCGTCACGTTGAAATATTTCACTTCTTTCTCTCAGAACGAGGCGGAAAGTATTAAACGAGGTGGAAATCACTGCAAGTCTGGGCGCGTTGAGAGCTGTGCACACACACACGGGGAGTGAGTCGGTTTCTGAGAGCCAGCATGCGGGACCGGGACTCTGGGACTTGTAGTCTTTCTAGTTGCGTATTTTTCATAGTCTTATATTTCAACAGTTTTACGACAAACTGTGACTTTTTTTTGACACGGAAATCAATTGTTAAGATTGACAAACATCATGTGTTTTTAATTCGTGGCACAATTCAAACGGGATCGAGAGATAATCTTTCTCTCCATTGACTTTGATAAATAAGGTCCCGTGGGTCGGAAGTGGATGGGCGGGACTTCGCCTCTCTATAGCTGTTGCTTAACATTATTATATGAATCCGTGATCCCTGATGGAAAGCAAAATATCTGAAGGTAGAATATCTTATTATTGGATTGTCATTTTACATATTTATTCGCACAAATTGTACTTTTATCTTCTCTGTTTTTTGTATTAACTTTTAAAGCAACTCTAACAAAAGCTAATTTCCTTCTGGGGAAAGTCGTTCTTATTTCGATTAACATTCCCGATGCATGGACGATGATTACGACCACATGTGAAAATATATATATTTGTTTTCGTTCACTTGTGGCCCTAGTCCTCTTCCGTAACCCTCATCTACGCTTTCCATTTGAAACGACCTTCTACGTGTTTCTGCCTTTGCTGCAAAATTAGAAATAAGACGGTAGAAACTTAATAAATGTCCTCTTTTTCTTCCTGCAGGTGAAAATGCACCCATCGTGATTCAGCCTCACGCCACGAACGGCATCAAGTGATTGGACGAAACCCCCGACCATCAGCGACCGCTTTAGAGAGATTTTTAGTGGCGATATTGTGCCATATTTTCCTTTTTTTTAAAACGACCAGTGGGTTTGTCTTTGGTCCCATCTCCTGTCGGACTTCAGGGACGAAAGCCATGCAGATCAAAGCTTTGGAATATATTTGTCTTTGTGCACTTTAATATCGAAAAGCTGCCGCGACGGTCTGACGACGTTTCGGCTCAAAGACGGCCGAAATGTTTGGAAACTTTTTAATGCAAAATGTTATCTTTCAAGCCAACCACTCGACGGGTTCTGCCACGCTGCACATAAACACATATGATAGAAAATAGGGCGTTTTGAAATGATGAACAGCGTATTGTGACATCTGTATGTTTGGATGTAAATAAATAGTAGAATTAACAGAGATGCTGACGGACAAGACCGGATGAAATCAACATTTTGGGAGAAAGGCTTCGAAACTTCTAAAACTTAGACAATATTAGGGGTTTAATTGCTTAGTCTTTAATTGACAACACGGCACTATATCCTAAAAGACAAGGGTCCATCTTTGTGTTACTTTCAGGCATTGACTTGGATAAAAATCACCAACAAATAATTTTATAATCATAACTTGTTGGTATTTAGAGTAACAAAAATACACCCACAAAATATGAAGCGTGGAGCTGCAGTCTAGGATGTGTTTAGCTTAGCTTAGCATAATGACTGGAAGTAGTTGGGAAAGTTAGCATGGTTTTAAAACTCGCTGTCGTCACTATAAGCGTTAATAATTTGAGACGCCCTGAAAAAACGTTTCTGGGAGTTTGGGTATCTCTTGTTTTGATTTCCAGAATTCAACTCCCCTTAAAAACACGGTTAGAAAAAATAGAGCCTTGCTAACTTTCCTATTTCATGTCCACATTTCCCAGTTTTTATGCTAAGCTAAACTAGCCGTTTCTTCCTATTGTAAGGTAGCCTACTTTTGCAAAGCCAGGATAGCGTTTCCTTCTAGTCTTAATTCGAAGCTAAGCTAGCTGTTTCTGCCCTGTATTACCGCTCTATGCTAAGCTAGCTGTTTCTCCCTGTATTACCGCTCTATGCTAAGCTAGCTGTTTCTCCCTGTATTACTGCTCTATGCTAAGCTAGCTGTTTCTCCCTGTATTACTGCTCTATGCTAAGCTAGCTGTTTCTCCCTGTATTACTGCTCTATGCTAAGCTAGCTGTTTCTCCCTGTATTACTGCTCTATGCTAAGCTAGCTGTTTCTCCCTGTATTACTGCTCTATGCTAAGCTAGCTGTTTCTCCCTGTATTACTGCTCTATGCTAAGCTAGCTGTTTCTCCCTGTATTACTGCTCTATGCTAAGCTAGCTGTTTCTCCCTGTATTACTGCTCTATGCTAAGCTAGCTGTTTCTCCCTGTATTACTGCTCTATGCTAAGCTAGCTGTTTCTCCCTGTATTACTGCTCTATGCTAAGCTAGCTGTTTCTCCCTGTATTACTGCTCTATGCTAAGCTAGCTGTTTCTCCCTGTATTACTGCTCTATGCTAAGCTAGCTGTTTCTCCCTGTATTACTGCTCTATGCTAAGCTAGCTGTTTCTCCCTGTATTACTGCTCTATGCTAAGCTAGCTGTTTCTCCCTGTATTACTGCTCTATGCTAAGCTAGCTGTTTCTCCCTGTATTACTGCTCTATGCTAAGATAGCGCTTTTCCTTCTTTGCAGTCGTTTTGCAGACCTCGGCTACTTATTTCTTGACTTCAGCTCCATACTTAGGTAAAACACAGACATCTACGGCACATACATCTAAAAAATAAAGCGTATTTCCCTTCATTTGTTTTCTTATTGCTGTTCCTGCACATAAGGTGACCTCCAATACTTCTTACGGTGACCTCCAACACTTCTTACGGTGACCTCCAACACTTCTTACGGTGACCTCCAACACTTCTTACGGTCACCTCCAACACTTCTTACGGTGACCTCCAACACTTCTTGAGGTGACCTCCAATACTTCTTGAGGTGACCTCCAACACTTCTTACGGTCACCTCCAATACTTCTTGAGGTGACCTCCAACACTTCTTAAGGTGACCTCCAATACTTCTTGAGGTGACCTCCAACACTTCTTACGGTGACCTCCAATACTTCTTACGGTGACCTCCAACACTTCTTGAGGTGACCTCCAACACTTCTTGAGGTGACCTCCAATACTTCTTACGGTGACCTCCAATACTTCTTACGGTGACCTCCAACACTTCTTACGGTGACCTCCAATACTTCTTACGGTGACCTCCAATACTTCTTGAGGTGACCTCCAACACTTCTTGAGGTGACCTCCAACACTTCTTGAGGTGACCTCCAATACTTCTTACGGTGACCTCCAATACTTCTTACGGTGACCTCCAACACTTCTTACGGTGACCTCCAACACTTCTTACGGTGACCTCCAATACTTCTTGAGGTGACCTCCAACACTTCTTACGGTGACCTCCAATACTTCTTGAGGTGACCTCCAACACTTCTTACGGTGACCTCCAATACTTCTTGAGGTGACCTCCAACACTTCTTACGGTGACCTCCAATACTTCTTGAGGTGACCTCCAACACTTCTTACGGTGACCTCCAATACTTCTTGAGGTGACCTCCAACACTTCTTAAGGTCACCTCCAATACTTCTTCAGGTCACCTCCAATACTTCTTCAGGTACTGATAAAGCTCCTTCTTATCGCCTGAACAACACTAACTGCTAAAACACAGTTATGGCCAAATGTAAATTCAGAGGTATATTTTTCATTGGAGGTTTTATTACAAATTAAGTGTATATTAAGATAAAACTCCTTAACCTATGTCATCATGTTTGTGTTTGTTTATCTGCTGGGTGTGGGAAGGTCAGGTTTCTGCGTTTTGTACAAATATAAAAAACTAAAGTGCCAGATTACATCATTTTTTTATTGGGATTATTTTTCAATTATTTGGATCAAATGTTAACAATGAATATATTATATATTTGTTGTTTTAATCAAACTTTAAAAACAGACAGAAATATATATATTTGTTTTTATCATCTCAACATTCCTCGGCTAATTGTGCCATTTTTTAAACTTTGACCAAATGTCTGTTTCTGTAAAATATTTGTCTGATAAAATAAAGATGTCTTGAAATCTTAAAACTGTGTTTTCATTGTGACGTCTGCAGCTGTGAGCTCGCCTGCTATTGGCTGCTGCTGCTCTGAGCTCGCCTGCTATTGGCTGCTGCAGCTGTGAGCTCGCCTGCTATTGGCTGCTGCAGCTGTGAGCTCGCCTGCTATTGGCTGCTGCTGCTCTGAACTCGCCTGCTATTGGCTGCTGCTGCTCTGAGCTCGCCTGCTATTGGCTGCTGCTGCTCCTCCTCTGGGAGAAAAGAGAGCTGCAGCAGGTGGAAGGATTCCAGATACATCTGCATTTAAAACTACAGGAGAACCAGAGTACCAGTTTACAGGAGAACCAGTTTAAATGTAACTTTATTTAAACTCACAGGGAGAACCAGTTTAAATGTAACTTTATTTAAACTCACAGGGAGAACCAGTTTTAAATTTAACTTTATTTAAACTCACAGGGAGAACCAGTTTAAATGTAACTTTATTTAAACTCACAGGGAGAACCAGTTTACAGGAGAACCAGTTTACAGGAGAACCAACAGGAGAACCAGTTTACAGGAGAACCAGTTTACAGGAGAACCAGCTGGAGAACCAGTTTACAGGAGAACCAGCTGGAGAACCAGTTTACAGGAGAACCAGCTGGAGAACCAGTTTACAGGAGAACCAACTGGAGAACCAGTTTACAGGAGAACCAGTTTACAGGAGAACCAGTTTACAGGAGAACCAACTGGAGAACCAGTTTACAGGAGAACCAGCTCCAGTTGAACTTTATTGAAACGGACAGGCAGAATAAATGGAGCTATCGGAGGATTCTGAAAAGCAGCTTCTGATTCATCCGGATCCTCTCAGACGGTACGTTTTTATAATCTTAATCCTCTCATGTCTGGCGTCACGCTACAGAAGGGGATCCGGGCAACATGAGATCTGACCTAAAGTGTGATTAAAGTTAGAATCCTGAAAAAGAAAATGTCTGACTTGAAAAATCTGAACTCTAAGAAAAAAAAATTATTTTTGGTTTCTGAACATTTCAAAATGCTGGAAAAAAGTCTAAAGGCCCGAAACACACCGAGCTGACCCCAAAGATCTGACACGGACGGCCCCCGACTGTGGCGTCGCCTCGCGTCTCGGCCATGTGTCGCACTGGAACACACCGACAAGACTTCAGCCGGCGGCCAAGTAGCACGTACGAACTGCGCATTCGTGAGTGGCAATAACTCTCCTCACCTCTCCTCACCAGCAGGGGGCGGTAGTGTGTGTTCGTCATTCAAAAGAGGCAACCGGAAGACAGACTGCGTGATATAAACAAACGACAAATAGCGTGCGTTCCGTTTTCACTCTACAGCGAGAAGCTCACGGGGCTTTCCCGAACCTGAGTCGAGAGCTGGAGTTAAAAGAAATCTCACATTTGCCTTCTTAATAGTTTGTTTGGGTCCCTCACTTCCGTTTCGCTTCTCATGCACTGATTCGCCAGCTGAACAGCCAATCGGAGTGATTTATTTTGCGACTGCTTTGGCCGACGGTTTTCTGCCGAAAAGGCGTCTGCCCGGCTGAAAAGACCCGACGGTGCGCCGGGACACACCAATCTGAGCAGGGCGTGTCGACGCTCATCGTCGGCCTGACGCCCACCGACGCCGATAATCGGCCTGGTGTGTCCGTGCCTTAAGATGTTCTGAGATCAAAGTTAGATGTCTGCGAAGGAAGTCGGGATTCTGACTTTCCGAAAACAAAAATAGATTTATTTTTCTCTCAGTTTTTGTTTGTTTATTGTCACGGAGTACAGGTTCGATGTGACACAACGGTTTCTCTGCATTTGACGCATCCTAGTGTTAGGAGCAGTGGGCTGCCATTATGTACGGCGCCCGGGGAGCCGGGAACGGTGCCTTGCTCAGGGACACCTCGGTAGCACTTGGTCTTGCCGGGACTTGAACTGGTGACCTTCCAGTTGCCGAGCCGAGTCCCTAAGGACCACCGCCCTGAGATTAAAGTGACAATTCTGAGAAGAAAATAACAACAGAATCTGAAAATCTCCCCAGATTTCTGATTTATTTCTCAGATTAAAGTCGAATTTCTGAAATTCAAAGAAAATAAGTTATATATTTTTCTCCTCAGTATTCTAGGGAACACTGAACACTTTCATGAAAGAATATATTACTTTTAGTATTCGCAGAACGTTGAGGTCAAAGTCTTAAAGAGTCCCCCCCCCTCTTCTCAGGTCCAGTTCTCCAGAACCCAGATGTTCAGACCCAGAATCCGGTGCAGACGAAGACGCGGGGTTTCCCTCCCGGTTCTGCAGGGACTCGGACACTCTGCCGGAGGAAAGCGCCGCGAGGCGTTCGGCGAGGAAGAAGCTCATCATGGCCGCCGTCGTCAGCCTCGTCTTCATGACCGGGGAGGTGGTCGGTGAGAAGGGGGAGGAGCCAACAAAACTACACATTGTTGTACTATTATTTAAAGCTTATACCAAATATTTGTTTTCCTTTTCATTATTCCTGCAGTAACAACTAAAACATATCCAGACATCACATTCTTCACAATATCAACCAATCCTAAAACAGATAAATGCATCTCATAACTTCACTTCAACAGGATATGATTGGATCAATTAACAGATACAGTAATCAATTAAGTCAATTAAAGTATTACTAACTGCCCAGTTCTGCCCGATAACAGTTCAAATGACACTGTTACCCCTTAGGTGGATACTTCGCTCAGAGTCTGGCCATCATGACGGACGCAGCGCACCTGCTGACGGACGTCTGCAGCATCTCCATCAGCTGCTTCTCTCTGTGGCTCTCCTCCAGACCAAAGACTGACTCCATGACCTTCGGATGGCATCGAGCAGGTCTCTGCACTTTAAAGCAGAAATATCATATTCAGAGATAAATCATTGCTTTACTTATTAAACATGTGGCCCGAGTTTAAGACATGCAGCTGCAGCACCGAGCAGTTTGAGAACTTGTTTACGTCTTACTATATCATGACCTTTTTTGACACGAATAACAACCTGTCCAATATGTCCATGGGCCACGAGCAAGCCCCCAGGAAGTGCGCCGGACGCAGATGAGAATACTCGTGCTGGCCAAACGGCGGTACCCATTGACTTACATGGGAAAGAGCGGTCTGTTACTCGTTGGATAATTTGTGTATAGCATTATGAACGCGCATCTCACCCACGGGACCGCGCCGCCCGGCACGTTCATGTTACGTGTTCAGCACTACATGCGTTTCTGAACGCGCGGTGCTGTTACGTGTACGCAAATTGACGTGCTTGATGTGAACGAGCATTTTGGTTAAAGTACTTCTCAGGCATGCTGGGTAATCTGTGCTGATTCGGGGATAAAGCTTTAAAGAGGAGGGTCTGAGCTCACGGGGACCCGGCAGCTACCGTCTAAACTAAATGCTGCCGTGATGAAACTCCATATCATGGATTATCAAGGCTCTGAAACAGTCTGGAGCTCAAAGGCTTTCTCTCTTGCCAGTTACACCACAAGCTGAGTTCCTTTCTACTTCCTGCTTCTTCACACACATGCTCTCCAGCAGAGGATAGCTCTGAGTGTTAGCATGCTAATGTGAACACCGACCATATTACGTCCAAAAGAGTCAGGCATTGTTTCTGATAGCAGCTTTCTGATTGGCCCGTGGGTCCACATTTCAGATGTTACGTCGTATCGGACGCAAATCTGGATCAGCTCCGTTGTTCCCCGTTTTTAGAGATTTGGGTACGGAGGAAAAGAGAGAGGGTTTATTTCCTGACGCTGCGTGAGTTCCCCGACACACGGGGGACACACAGGGGACAAAGCGGGGACGCACCGGGACACAGCGGGGACGCACCGGTGACACAGCGGGGACGCACCGGGGACACAGCAGGGACGCACCGGAGACACAGCGGGGACACAGCAGGGACGCACCGGAGACACAGCGGGGACGCACCGGGGACACAGCAGGGACATACAGGGGACACACCGGGGGGGACATGTTGATGTAGAAAATACATAAAAAAGAATTCTAATGCTTACATAACATGTCCTTTATTACATTGAACCTGTTGTGAAGACATTTCTTGATCAAATTGATATGAAACAAATGAGATAAATATCGTTAATTTCATATCGGGACTTTAACCTTAAACTTTCTCAGTAAATCCAGAGTGATGTCACAATTAGAAATATGATTCAAGGATATTTAGTTAATATATTCTATATTCTTCAATTCAAAGAATGTTGAAAGAAATTTCAAACAAAAAATCATCCTCATTAATTAAGTTATTAATAACCATTACTTTACCATTATCGCCCAATGTGACATATATCTCACGTTTCAGATGTTTGACACTAGGTGGTGTTACTAACCGAAATGTGTTCAACTATATGGTCTAAAGGACACGTGTCAAACTCGAGGCCCGGGGGCCAAATCAGGGCCGTGGTGGATTTAATTTCGGCCCGCAGGATAATTTCTAATTCCTATTAGATCTGGCCCGTCGGTATATTGCACTTTCCCTCCATCCTGAGGGTCTCCTCCGCTCAGAGCCGGAGCCCAAACATTGATGACCTTGAGCCCAAACATTGATGACCTTGAGCCCAGACATTGATGACCTTGCCCCCAAGATGAGACGCCAAGTATCTGAGCTAGCATCTCAGAGCAGCACCCTGAGTTCAAAGGATGCTTCCTTCTGCTCTTCCTCTCTCTCGACAGCAGGGCATGTTTGGTTTCTCTCTGAGGGAATAGTTGTGTTGAAGCTGTTGTCGGCCTGTGGGGAAATGTACTCATGAGAAGTGACTCTGAGAAGCTGCAGATAGAGCCGTGAGAAATGAATGCAGCTGATTATTTAATGTTGTTTTTATAGGCAATAGTTTAAGCTTTGTTAGTTCCAGGTTTAATATGTGCAGTAAGTTCATTTCAATACGTTCTGCTATAAACATTGAACCAGTCCGGCCCTCCACGAGCACCCATTGTTTAATGTTGGCCCTCTGTGTGTTTGAGTTGGAAGCCCTGCTCTAAATGATGTTCCCCTTAATGTTCCCTAAAGTAGAATTGGGTCTGGGTTCTTATGGGTTAAAGATTATTCATTGTTTTACTTCTTTAATGTATCTGCAGAGTTCTCCTAAATTCACCAACAATTTTGCATATCTAAATCATCACCTGTCAGAAAACTTGTAATGTAAAAAGTACTTGTGTTAATGTCAGCAATGAACCGGTTGGGTTTCATTGTGATACCTGTTAGTTTAATATTTCCCCCACTGACCCTCAGAGATCCTGGGCATGCTGCTGTCGGTGTTTTCCATCTGGATCGTGACGGTTCTGCTGCTGATCTCCGCCGCTCGGAGGGTTTCTGATGGAGATTACGAGATCGACAGCTTCATCATGCTCATAACATCGGGGGGGGCGGTGGGGGTCAACGTGCTGTGAGTAGAAACAGCTAACATCCAGAGGAGGGAAGTAACTAAGTACATTTACTCAGTACTTAAGCACAAGTTTAAGGTACTTTAGTTCCACCTGGAGTACATTCTGAGTACTTTTACTTTTACTCAAGTACAAGATCTGAGTACTTTTACTAAAGTACAAGATCTGAGTACTTCTACTTTTACTCAAGTACAAGATCTGAGTACTTCTACTTTTACTCAGTACAAGATCTGAGTACTTCTACTTTTACTCAAGTACACGATCTGAGTACTTCTAGTTTTACTCAAGTACAAGATCTGAGTACTTCTACTTTTACTCAAGAACAAGACCTGAGTACTTCTACTTTTACTCAAGTACAAGATCTGAGTACTTTTTCATCATTGAAACTATACTATCTCCACTTTCCCCCCTGCAGGATGGTCCTGATTCTTCATCAGTCCGGAGCTTCACACGGTCACAACCACAGCTTTCCCCCCGCCAGACTGCAGACTGACAAACAGCGTGACCTTCATCATGACCTTCATCATCACGACCTTCACCCTGACCTCCATCATGGACACAATGCCAGTGTTCGGGCAGCTTTTGTTCACGTTGTCGGGGATCTGCTGCAGAGTTTTGGGGTGCTGCTGGCTGCAACCATCATACACTTCAGGGTCAGCCAAAAACACATCCATGCTAACATGCTAATGCTAACATGCTAAGCTACTCTAATGTTTACACCCTCTTATTTAAGCATGCTAGCTAAGGGGGGGGGTTAGCTTTTGCAAATATTCAGACTTAAAGCCAGTGCTGCCCCTGGCCCAATCGGGGCCCTATTTCGCATTTGAAATAGGGGGTGGCTCCTTGGGCTCAAGCCCCGGACCTCCTACAATCCTAAATCCGCCTCTGATGTTAAACCTGAACCAAAGTGTTACTGTATTTATTTTAGAAAATCCACAGCGGAGGCCGTACTTCATGCATTTTGCATTTCTCTCGATCTGTGAGTCTGCTGGACATAAACTCCGTAATAAATGTAGTCTACATTTCATAAGAGGTGTAAAACCTGAGAGCATTTTAAATCTCACCTGAAGGAAACGCTTTCTAGTTGTATCGTTGATTTAATGTGTGAACGAGGCAGAGAAGTGCAGCTGTCAGGTGTTGGAGAAAGCAGGCCTTAGGCGGTCCGTTCCTCCGTGAGGGTTTTATTTTTGGTTAAGTGTCCTTGGTATGGTACATTTCCTTACCCTCGCGCTTGGCCGAACCGGGGTTCTAATACTTCGTCTGTAAGAAATCTGCAGACACGAGCGGTCAAATAAACCCCTAAAGATGTGGATTTCGGAGGGTTTCTTTCCACTAGTTTAAAAAAAGACATGTTTTGGAATCTAAATAACCCAAACTTCTTAAATTGAAGTTGAATATGTGTTTGAATATTAGTTTATAATCAGATGTGTGTTTTCCTCCACAGCCTGAATATAAAGTAGCGGATCCCATCTGCACGTTCCTGTTCTCAGTTCTGGTTCTGGGGACGACGATTCCCATTTCAAAGGATGTGTTCAGGGTCCTGATGGAGGGTAGGAACTTTATAACTTCCATATTATAATCACTAGATGTAAGTGTGTTACTGAGTGAGATGGTAAGAGTACACACATATTTTACTCAAGTAGAAGTACACACATCCTATACTCAAGTAGAAGTATAGTATATGAGTTCAACGTGTAAGAAGTAGAAAGTACAGGTATTTGAGTTCAACATGTAAGAAGTAGAAAGTACAGGTATTTGTGTTCAACATGTAAGAAGTAGAAAGTACAGGTATTTGGGTTCAACATGTAAGAAGTAGAAAGTACAGGTATTTGAGTTCAACATGTAAGAAGTAGAAAGTACAGGTATTTGTGTTCAACATGAGAGAAGTAGAAAGTACAGGTATTTGAGTTCAACATGTGAGAAGTAGAAAGTACAGGTATTTGAGTTCAACATGTAAGAAGTAGAAAGTACAGGTATTTGAGTTCAACATGTAAGAAGTAGAAAGTACAGGTATTTGAGTTCAACATGTAAGAAGTAGAAAGTACAGGTATTTGAGTTCAACATGTAAGAAGTAGAAAGTACAGGTATTTGGGTTCAACATGAGAGAAGTAGAAAGTACAGGTATTTGAGTTCAACATGTGAGAAGTAGAAAGTACAGGTTTTGTGTTCAACATGTAAGAAGTAGAAAGTACAGGTATTTGAGTTCAACATGTGAGAAGTAGAAAGTACAGGTATTTGAGTTCAACATGTGAGAAGTAGAAAGTACAGGTATTTGAGTTCAACATGTAAGAAGTAGAAAGTACAGGTATTTGTGTTCAACATGTAAGAAGTAGAAAGTACAGGTATTTGAGTTCAACATGTAAGAAGTAGAAAGTACAGGTATTTGAGTTCAACATGTAAGAAGTAGAAAGTACAGGTATTTGTGTTCAACCTGTAAGAAGTAGAAAGTACAGGTATTTGGGTTCAACATGAGAGAAGTAGAAAGTACAGGTATTTGTGTTCAACATGTAAGAAGTAGAAAGTACAGGTATTTGAGTTCAACATGTAAGAAGTAGAAAGTACAGGTATTTGAGTTCAACATGTAAGAAGTAGAAAGTACAGGTATTTGGGTTCAACATGAGAGAAGTAGAAAGTACAGGTATTTGAGTTCAACATGTAAGAAGTAGAAAGTACAGGTATTTGAGTTCAACATGTAAGAAGTAGAAAGTACAGGTATTTGTGTTCAACATGTAAGAAGTAGAAAGTACAGGTATTTGGGTTCAACATGAGAGAAGTAGAAAGTACAGGTATTTGAGTTCAACATGTAAGAAGTAGAAAGTACAGGTATTTGAGTTCAACATGTAAGAAGTAGAAAGTACAGGTATTTGTGTTCAACATGTAAGAAGTAGAAAGTACAGGTATTTGGGTTCAACATGAGAGAAGTAGAAAGTACAGGTATTTGTGTTCAACATGTAAGAAGTAGAAAGTACAGGTATTTGAGTTCAACATGTAAGAAGTAGAAAGTACAGGTATTTGAGTTCAACATGTAAGAAGTAGAAAGTACAGGTATTTGAGTTCAACATGTAAGAAGTAGAAAGTACAGGTATTTGAGTTCAACATGTAAGAAGTAGAAAGTACAGGTATTTGAGTTCAACATGTAAGAAGTAGAAAGTACAGGTATTTGTGTTCAAACTGTAGAAAGTACAAAGTGGTCAGAAAAATAAGTATTGGAGTAAAGTACTGAGACCAGAAACATGTACTTATGTTCAGTAACGAAGTATTTGTACTCCAATACTCCCTCTGGTTACTGTGTCTGTGTTCCCAGCAGGGAGTCCTAAGCAGGTGATCAGTGTGAGGGAGCGTCTTCTGTCTCTGAGAGGAGTTCAATCCGTCCACAACCTGCACGTCTGGAGCCTCAACCTGAACAAACACTTCCTGTCTGCACACCTGAGCACAGGTACGTACACACACACACACACACACACCACACACCTGAGCACAGGTACACACACACACACACACACACACACACACACACACACACACACACACACACACCTGAGCACAAGTACACACACACACACACACACACACACACACACCTGAGCACAAGTACACACACACACACACACACACACACACACACACACACACACACACACAGCAACATGCTACTGAGGTTTACCTGTGTGTGAGCAGTATAGTACGTTGAAGCATTTGAAAAATAAATCATATTAAGGTATGTTGTAATAAAGTCTCTCTCTCTGTGTGTCTCTATGTGTGTGTGTGTATATATATGTGTGTGTGTCTCAGATGCAGACCCCCTCCTCGTCCTCTCCTCAGCCAATCAGCTGCTCCGCTCTGAGTTTGGTTTCTGCTGCGTCACTCTGCAGGTGGAGCGCTGAACAGCTGGTTCTGATTATATCTGAAGTATTTATTACCTGAGAAAAGGTTTGTGGAGACGTTGCAATAAACTGGCTTTCAATGATTGTTTTAACTTTCTTATGTTTAATTCATTACTTTTACTCAAGTACACGATCTGAGTACTTCTACTTTTACTCACGATCTGAGTACTTCTACTTTTACTCAAGATCTGAGTACTTCTACTTTTACTCACGATCTGAGTACTTCTACTTTTACTCAAGATCTGAGTACTTCTACTTTTACTCACGATCTGAGTACTTCTACTTTTACTCAAGATCAGAGTACTTCTACTTTTACTCAAGATCTGAGTACTTCTACTTTTACTCAAGATCAGAGTACTTCTACTTTTACTCAAGATCTGAGTACTTCTACTTTTACTCAAGATCTGAGTACTTCTACTTTTACTCAAGATCAGAGTACTTCTACTTTTACTCAAGATCTGAGTACTTCTACTTTTACTCAAGATCAGAGTACTTCTACTTTTACTCAAGATCTGAGTACTTCTACTTTTACTCAAGATCAGAGTACTTCTACTTTTACTCAAGATCAGAGTACTTCTACTTTTACTACGGATCAGAGTACTTCTACTTTTACTCAAGATCAGAGTACTTCTACTTTTACTCAAGATCTAAGTACTTCTACTTTTACTCAAGTACACGATCTGAGTACTTATACTTTTACTCAAGATCTGAGTACTTCTACTTTTACTCAAGATCAGAGTACTTCTACTTTTACTCAAGATCAGAGTACTTCTACTTTTACTCAATATCTGAGTACTTCTACTTTTACACAAGTACAAGATCTGAGTACTTCTACTTTTACTCAAGATCAGAGTACTTCTACTTTTACTCAAGATCTGAGTACTTCTACTTTTACTCAAGATCTGAGTACTTCTACTTTTACTCAAGATCAGAGTACTTCTACTTTTACTCAAGATCTGAGTACTTCTACTTTTACTCAAGATCAGAGTACTTCTACTTTTACTCAAGATCAGAGTACTTCTACTTTTACTACGGATCAGAGTACTTCTACTTTTACTCAAGATCAGAGTACTTCTACTTTTACTCAAGATCTAAGTACTTCTACTTTTACTCAAGTACACGATCTGAGTACTTATACTTTTACTCAAGATCTGAGTACTTCTACTTTTACTCAAGATCAGAGTACTTCTACTTTTACTCAAGATCTGAGTACTTCTACTTTTACACAAGTACAAGATCTGAGTACTTCTACTTTTACTCAAGTACACGATCAGAGTACTTTTACTCAAGATCTAAGTACTTCTACTTTTACTCAAGATCAGAGTACTTCTACTTTTAGTCAAGATCTGAGTACTTCTACTTTTACTACGGATCAGAGTACTTCTACTTTTACTCAAGATCAGAGTACTTCAACTTTTACTCAAGATCAGAGTACTTCTACTTTTACTCAAGTACACGATCTGAGTACTTCTACTTTTACTCAAGATCTGAGTACTTCTACTTTTAATCAAGATCAGAGTACTTCTACTTTTACTCAAGATCAGAGTACTTCTACTTTTACTCAAGATCTGAGTACTTCTACTTTTACTCAAGATCAGAGTACTTCTACTTTTACTACGGATCAGAGTACTTCTACTTTTACTCAAGATCAGAGTACTTCTACTTTTACTCAAGATCTAAGTACTTCTACTTTTACTCAAGTACACGATCTGAGTACTTATACTTTTACTCAAGATCTGAGTACTTCTACTTTTACTCAAGATCAGAGTACTTCTACTTTTACTCAAGATCAGAGTACTTCTACTTTTACTCAAGATCTGAGTACTTCTACTTTTACACAAGTACAAGATCTGAGTACTTCTACTTTTACTCAAGATCAGAGTACTTCTACTTTTACTCAAGATCTGAGTACTTCTACTTTTACTCAAGATCAGAGTACTTCTACTTTTACTCAAGATCTGAGTACTTCTACTTTTACTCAAGATCAGAGTACTTCTACTTTTACTCAAGATCTGAGTACTTCTACTTTTACTCAAGATCAGAGTACTTCTACTTTTACTCAAGATCAGAGTACTTCTACTTTTACTACGGATCAGAGTACTTCTACTTTTACTCAAGATCAGAGTACTTCTACTTTTACTCAAGATCTAAGTACTTCTACTTTTACTCAAGTACACGATCTGAGTACTTATACTTTTACTCAAGATCTGAGTACTTCTACTTTTACTCAAGATCAGAGTACTTCTACTTTTACTCAAGATCTGAGTACTTCTACTTTTACACAAGTACAAGATCTGAGTACTTCTACTTTTACTCAAGTACACGATCAGAGTACTTTTACTCAAGATCTAAGTACTTCTACTTTTACTCAAGATCAGAGTACTTCTACTTTTAGTCAAGATCTGAGTACTTCTACTTTTACTACGGATCAGAGTACTTCTACTTTTACTCAAGATCAGAGTACTTCAACTTTTACTCAAGATCAGAGTACTTCTACTTTTACTCAAGTACACGATCTGAGTACTTCTACTTTTACTCAAGATCTGAGTACTTCTACTTTTAATCAAGATCAGAGTACTTCTACTTTTACTCAAGATCAGAGTACTTCTACTTTTACTCAAGATCTGAGTACTTCTACTTTTACTCAAGATCAGAGTACTTCTACTTTTACTAAAGAGCTGAGTACTTCTACTTTTACTCAAGTACACGATCTGAGTACTTCTACTTTTACTCAAGATCAGAGTACTTCTACTTTTACTCAAGATCTGAGTACTTCTACTTTTACTCAAGATCTGAGTACTTCTACTTTTACTCAAGATCTGAGTACTTCTACTTTTGGGCAGGAGGAACCCGTAGACCCTAAGTCGTGGATCGATTTTAAAGCTTCCCTCAATCGGTTCAATTATGACGGAGGCATGAATTCCAAAAACATAATACAGCTTTATTTAACAAGTGTTTGGAAACTATTTAAAATATCAATTCATGTAAAGTATAAAAATGGCAAATATAATTATAATTAGTAAATATAATTTACTAAAGATCAGAGTACTTCTACTTTTACTGAAGATCTAAGTACTTCTACTTTTACTCAAGATCTAAGTACTTCTACTGTTACTCAAGATCTAAGTACTTCTACTTTTACTCAAGATCAGAGTACTTCTACTTTTACTCAAGATCAGAGTACTTCTACTTTTACTCAAGATCAGAGTACTTCTACTTTTACTCAAGATCTGAGTACTTCTACTTTTACACAAGTACAAGATCTGAGTACTTCTACTTTTACTCAAGATCTAAGTACTTCTACTTTTACTCAAGTACACGATCAGAGTACTTCTACTTTTACTCAAGATCAGAGTACTTCTACTTTTACTCAAGATCAGAGTACTTCTACTTTTACTCAAGATCTAAGTACTTCTACTTTTACTCAAGTACACGATCTGAGTACTTCTACTTTTACTCAAGATCAGAGTACTTCTACTTTTACTCAAGATCTGAGTACTTCTACTTTTACTCAAGATCAGAGTACTTCTACTTTTACTCAAGATCTGAGTACTTCTACTTTTACTCAAGATCTGAGTACTTCTACTTTTACTCAAGATCAGAGTACTTCTACTTTTACTCAAGATCAGAGTACTTCTACTTTTACTCAAGATCAGAGTACTTCTACTTTTACTCAAGATCTGAGTACTTATACTTTTACTCAAGATCTGAGTACTTCTACTTTTACTAAAGATCTGAGTACTTCCACTTTTACTAAAGATCTGAGTACTTCTACTTTTACTCAAGTACACGATCAGAGTACTTCTACTTTTACTCAAGATCTAAGTACTTCTACTTTTACTCAAGTACACGATCAGAGTACTTCTACTTTTACTCAAGATCAGAGTACTTCTACTTTTAGTCAAGATCTGAGTACTTCTACTTTTACTCAAGATCAGAGTACTTCTACTTTTACTACGGATCAGAGTACTTCTACTTTTACTCAAGATCAGAGTACTTCTACTTTTAGTCAAGATCTGAGTACTTCTACTTTTACTCAAGATCAGAGTACTTCTACTTTTACTACGGATCAGAGTACTTCTACTTTTACTCAAGATCAGAGTACTTCTACTTTTAGTCAAGATCTGAGTACTTCTACTTTTAGTCAAGATCTAAGTACTTCTACTTTTACTCAAGTACACGATCAGAGTACTTCTACTTTTACTCAAGATCAGAGTACTTCTACTTTTAGTCAAGATCTGAGTACTTCTACTTTTACTCAAGATCAGAGTACTTCTACTTTTACTACGGATCAGAGTACTTCTACTTTTACTCAAGATCAGAGTACTTCTACTTTTAGTCAAGATCTGAGTACTTCTACTTTTACTCAAGATCAGAGTACTTCTACTTTTACTACGGATCAGAGTACTTCTACTTTTACTCAAGATCAGAGTACTTCTACTTTTAGTCAAGATCTGAGTACTTCTACTTTTACTCAAGATCAGAGTACTTCTACTTTTACTACGGATCAGAGTACTTCTACTTTTACTCAAGATCAGAGTACTTCTACTTTTAGTCAAGATCTGAGTACTTCTACTTTTAGTCAAGATCTAAGTACTTCTACTTTTACTCAAGTACACGATCAGAGTACTTCTACTTTTACTCAAGATCAGAGTACTTCTACTTTTACTCAAGATCTGAGTACTTCTACTTTTAGTCAAGATCTGAGTACTTCTACTTTTACTCAAGATCAGAGTACTTCTACTTTTACTACGGATCAGAGTACTTCTACTTTTACTCAAGATCTGAGTACTTCTACTTTTACTCAAGTACTTCTACTTTTACTAAAGATCTGAGTACTTTACTTTTACTCAAGTCATCCATTTGTGAACAATGAAGGAAGCGTTGTATTTAAAATGTGACCACTTCGTCGTCTCGCTCCGTAACTTAATTCAGAGTGAACGTCCTCCATTGGAGGACGAGGTCACCTCGGAGTCGTCTTCTCACTCGGACACAGAATACACTTGTATTTTCGAAGCAGGACATTAGCACGCCACCGTCCCCGTGTTTAACAGCTGGGCAAAGGCAGCCGGTCGCACGTGTTCAGAGACCTTCAAGTGAACGCCTTTCGGTCGGTAACGAGTTCCCCGTCGTCATTTAAATACATCTTTACTCTCAGAAGTCCGCGCCGCCTTGATCCCGCCTCTCATGACGTCACAACGCATATATTATACTTATTTGATATTTGGATGATTCTCACCGATTATACCTTTGTACAAAATTACTCGCATAACTTTAAAAAGCAATGTTCTCGTTCGTCTGGAGGGGAATACGATGCATGCATTCATATATTAAATTATATTTATAACAATAAGTGCAATGAACCATAAGGATTCAAACTAATGCACGTTTGGACTGGTGTGTTGCTCGGTTTCTAATTCAATGAAATCACTCCCAACGTGATAGAAAGGATTAGACGGCGGGTTATTTGACGTTTTTAGAGACTCTGACAGTCCTGACCTCTGACCTCAACACGTGTAATCCCTATCTGAAGGGATCAGATTTGGATTTTGGGGAGTTGAAAACCAAACAGGATTATCATCACTTTGATATCCGATCCAAGCTTGAATCTGGATCAAACCGACAACACGGGCCCGGGATCAGTTTGAAGCAAAGCACTGGATCATCCTGACCCCACCAGAGCAACATGTCCTGTGCCATTTATTTTAAAATATGTTTCAATATAAATAAGATGGCAAAGTTTGAGAACTGAAATAATACACCATGTTTAGCCTTCATGGGAAATCAACTTTATTTATGACAAATGTTTATGCTCATAAAAGTATCACAACAAAGATTGTCAATCACAAATGTAATTTCGATTAAATTAAAAATATCTTCAACAAAAAAAAAGTCCCATCGTCTGTCCTCACCTTTCAAAAGTAACCAAACAATAGAAGTCTGCAATGTGGGCCCTTGTAGTATTCTTCATGTCCACTAGATGGCGCCCGTAGCATTAAAGCACTGATATTCTGGATCCGGCTGATCCTCAATTGCTTTGAACTCCAGGGACAACTTCTCCGGTCCTGGATCTCGACACGTGGGATTTCAAAGTCTGATCTGATTGAGACGAAAGGTTTTGAACTCCTGGGCAGGACACACATCCATTATGACACCGTGTCTTGATATTTGCCCTTTTGATGAAACCCCATCGTAAGAAAGCAACGTGACGTACGTCTGGACGGGAAGTCGATGCATTGAGACATTCAGATTTATTCATGTACTCGTATCAGTTCACTCGATTAGGGACAACACACCAAACTGCTCCTGCAATAATCAGGCTGCAAACTAAAAGTACAAATCTTCACACACAACTTGAAAAAGTCCACGTTGGTCTGGAGGGAAACACGACGCTGCGCGCGTTCAGAGTTCTTCATGTACTTGTATCAGTGAATACTAGCAGTGAAGAGACGACCCGGAGATCTCCGGAGCGTTGTATTGCCATCATCTCATTGCATTATTCATTTTATTGCATTATTTGTATCATCAGACCTTTGACCATTAGCCTGAGCATCTGACCCGAGGTCAGCGCCTCGTTGTGAAGCACTCACTAAGCCTCGTGAAGTGCAGAGCTCTCCGCGGACTTGGCGTCTCTCCAGTACTTCTCGTACGCCTCTCTGAACATGTTGCTGCAGGAGATGCGGGACTTCAGCTTGGAGCAGATGAGGAAGGACCCGGCCATCTTGCGGTGCAGCGAGTACGTCTCCTCGGGCGGGGGGGTGAGGCGCTCCCTCAGCATCACGGGGATCAGGCTGTGGATCCGCGCCGTCGTCTCTGAGAGCCGAAATCAAACGGCTCCGCGGAGGAGAACGCTTCCCCGAGAATCATCACCGACTCCACGTGAGCCTCCTCCATCACCTGGAGGAGAAGGTACAAGTACACACCTTCACTCAAGTTGAAGTACAGAGGCTTTGAAGTGTCCTTCAGTAGAAAGTACCCATAGCTAGCAGCTGCTTTAAAGAGTACCTGACCTCCCTTTATATCAATAGAACAATAATGTCATTGTTAGCTAATGAATGTTTCCATGGTGAGTCCAGTCAGCATCAGAACCCGGATCAGAGTACACTAAGTCCAGTCAGCATCAGTACCCGGATCAGAGTACACTAAGTCCAGTCAGCATCAGAACCCGGATCAGAGTACACTAAGTCCAGTCAGCATCAGAACCCGGATCAGAGTACACCAAGTCCAGTCAGCATCAGAACCCGGATCAGAGTACACTAAGTCCAGTCAGCATCAGTACCCGGATCAGAGTACACTAAGTCCAGTCAGCATCAGAACCCGGATCAGAGTACACCAAGTCCAGTCAGCATCAGAACCCGGATCAGAGTACACCAAGTCCAGTCAGCATCAGTACCCGGATCAGAGTACACTAAGTCCAGTCAGCATCAGAACCCGGATCAGAGTACACTGAGTCCAGTCAGCATCAGTACCCGGATCAGAGTACACTAAGTCCAGTCAGCATCAGTACCCGGATCAGAGTACACTAAGTCCAGTCAGCATCAGGACCCGGATCAGAGTACACTGAGTCCAGTCAGCATCAGTACCCGGATCAGAGTACACTGAGTCCAGTCAGCATCAGTACCCGGATCAGAGTACACTGAGTCCAGTCAGCATCAGTACCCGGATCAGAGTACACTGAGTCCAGTCAGCATCAGTACCCGGATCAGAGTACACTGAGTCCAGTCAGCATCAGTACCCGGATCAGAGTACACTGAGTCCAGTCAGCATCAGTACCCGGATCAGAGTACACTGAGTCCAGTCAGCATCAGTACCCGGATCAGAGTACACTGAGTCCAGTCAGCATCAGTACCCGGATCAGAGTACACTAAGTCCAGTCAGCATCAGTACCCGGATCAGAGTACACTAAGTCCAGTCAGCATCAGTACCCGGATCAGAGTACACTAAGTCCAGTCAGCATCAGTACCCGGATCAGAGTACACTAAGTCCAGTCAGCATCAGAACCCGGATCAGAGCACACTAAGTCCAGTCAGCATCAGTACCCGGATCAGAGTACACTAAGTCCAGTCAGCATCAGTCCCCGATCAGAGTACACTAAGTCCAGTCAGCATCAGTACCCGGATCAGAGCACACTAAGTCCAGTCAGCATCAGTACCCGGATCAGAGTACACTAAGTCCAGTCAGCATCAGAACCCGGATCAGAGTACACTAAGTCCAGTCAGCATCAGTACCCGGATCAGAGTACACTAGTCCAGTCAGACGGTGTGTTAGACGGGCCGTGACATCATGAACCTGCTGATGGACGCATTCCAACACTTGTTCTGCTCCAGCTGTGTTCACCTTGCAGCTGCAGCTCTGAGGCAATATCTGAGTACTTCTACTTTTACTCAAGTACACAATCTGAGTACTTCTACTTTTACTCAAGAACAAGATCTGAGTACTTCTTCTTTTACTCAAGTACAAGATCTGAGTACTTTTACTCAAGTATAAGATCTGAGTACTTCTACTTTTACAAAAGTACACGGTCTGAGTACTTCTCCCACCTCTGGTTTGGCTGAATCTGCTAGTACAGTATGTAGATTTCCACATGCAGTATTTTCAGAGTACTTTAATCTGCAGTATTTGTACCTTGGACTCGTATCCCGTGAGGAACTTCACCTCTCTGGATCTCTTCAGAACTCCTTCTCTGTCGTTGTGTGCCGCTGCATTAATGATCTGAAGAGGAAACGTAATACACTCGGTCTTAAATCCCACGGTATGTTTACGTGTAGTTGAAGTATTGTTCGGCCGCTCACCTCGATGTAAGCGTCGGTGAAGCTTTTATCGAATCCTCTCGTGGCTCCAAAGTCCAGCAGAGCAATCTGAAACAGATTTAGAAATGTGACTCTCTGCTCCGTCTGTAATTAAGAACAAAAACCTGCTTTCAAGCCTCAAGACTCAGACTCAAGACTCAGACTCGAGTCTCAAGACTCGACTCAGACTGTCTTGAGACTCGAGTCTGAGTTTTGAGACTTGAGACTCGAGTCTGAGTCCGAGTCTTGAGTTTCGAGACTCAAGTCTCAAAACTCAAGACTCGAGTCAAGTCTCAAACCAAATCTCAAATCTCAAGTCTGCTGAGCTCCTGATGAGACTCGAGACTCTCATCAGGAGCTCAGCAGCTGCAGAGGACAAACTGAAGTCCTCCTCCAGCAGAGCAACATGAATTCATACGACTGATAAAACAGATACAAGAGAATGTGCCAGAAGAGTCGAGAGACCGGCCAATGGAATCTGATGTATAGAGAAATAAACAGCGAGATGCAACAGATGGTTTTGTGGATTTTCTTCAGAGTCCAGAGGCCTGTCCTACGAAGCCGGTTCAACCTGACCTGATGTGTTGGAGTTAGCCGGTCGGCCTAATCCAGAACAACGCTCTCGCTAGCGTCTACGACGCGGGTTATCAAGTGGATCGCTCAGCCAGCCGTGTCCTCTCTAGCTAGGTGTTCACATGAGAGGGGCGGGATCTGGAGCATTCGACCAATCACAGACATGGGAGAAGCTACTGACAGCGCAGCGTCATACTTCCTGAATGAAAAGTGAACTCTAATATCAGACACATGAAGAAGTTAAACTTGAAACATGACTCAAACACTTGATCAGGATCAGAGCCTCAGAGCTGCAGCTGCAAGGTGAACACAGCTGGAGCAGAGCAAGTGTTGGAATGCGTCCATCAGCAGGTTCATGATGTCACGGCCCGTCTGACTGGACTTAGTGTACTCTGATCCGGGTCCTGATGCTGACTGGACTTAGTGTACTCTGATCCGGGTACTGATGCTGACTGGACTTAGTGTACTCTGATCCGGGTTCTGATGCTGACTGGACTTAGTGTACTCTGATCCGGGTACTGATGCTGACTGGACTTAGTGTACTCTGATCCGGGTTCTGATGCTGACTGGACTTAGTGTACTCTGATCCGGGTACTGATGCTGACTGGACTTAGTGTACTCTGATCCGGGGTACTGATGCTGACTGGACTTAGTGTACTCTGATCCGGGTACTGATGCTGACTGGACTTAGTGTACTCTGATCCGGGTACTGATGCTGACTGGACTTAGTGTACTCTGATCCGGGTACTGATGCTGACTGGACTTAGTGTACTCTGATCCGGGTACTGATGCTGACTGGACTTAGTGTACTCTGATCCGGGTACTGATGCTGACTGGACTTAGTGTACTCTGATCCGGGTACTGATGCTGACTGGACTTAGTGTACTCTGATCCGGGTACTGATGCTGACTGGACTTAGTGTACTCTGATCCGGGTTCTGATGCTGAGGCAGATCGCTGGTGTTCTGACAGTCAGACTGCTCTGCAGACGGAGCTGAAGTTCTGTTCATGTTCTCGTTCACACAGTCGGTGATTTCTGCCGGCCGTCTTTCCTTTCTCCTGTGATATGACTGGATCGCTTTGAACTCCGCACGCTGAGCTCTGATTGGTCAGCAGGCGGTGCTTTCACTGAGTTGATCTCTTAGCCTGCAGCCTAACCTGCTCCGGACCAGGCTAGCCGCTCAGCATCAGTTACCATGGAGATCTCGCCGCTCAGAGAACCGGCTTCGTAGGACCGGCCCAGCTTTGTTTGTGTGCCCTGGCTCTGAAACCAATGTATGAGCAAAACCGTGGCATTAATGAGTGGAGATATGTCGATGAACACCCGAGCTCACAGGCTCCGCCTCCAGCACAATGACACAGAGACACTAGAGCAGGTGAACACAGAGAGAGGGTGCAGCATCCGGACCTTGTGAGCTTCAGGGTCGAAGAAGAAGTTGGACCAGTTTGGGTCCGTCTGCATGTATCTGAACTCGAACAGCTCTCTGAGGCACAGGTTCAGGATCTGCTCACAGATCTGAGAGCAGAGGGGTTACCAGAAGATGAGAGAAGCCCTTACTGATCCCGAGCTGGGAGCATTCAACACGACACGAGTAGAAACGAACTAGAATTTAAACATCTCAAAATATAATTAAAGCAGCTTTAAAAAGTAGAACACATCTGTTGGAGTTAGTAGCTCTGATGGATGTGTATCAGTGATTATCTCACTGTCTCGAGAGGTGAGAGGTGAGAGGAGGGGAGGTGAGAGAGAGGAGAGGAGGGAGAGGAGGAGAGGAGGGGAGAGGGGAGAGGAGGGGAGGGGAGAGGGGAGAGGGAGGAGAAGTGAGAGGAGGGGAGGGAGAGGGAGGGGAGGGAGAGGGAGGAGAGGAGGGGTGAGAGGAGAGGTGAGAGAGAGGAGAGGAGGGGTGAGAGGAGGGGAGAGGGGAGAGGAGAGGTGAGAGGAGGAGATGGGGAGGAGAGGAAGAGAGAGGGAGGAGGGGAGAGGAGGGGAGGAGAGGAAGAGAGGTGAGGAGAGGAGATGAGATGAGAGAGGAGGAGGGGAGAAGAGAGAGGAGAGGTGAGAGGAGGGGAGCAGAGAGAGGAGAGGTAAGAGGAGAGGGAGAGAGAGGAGAAGAGACAGGGGAGGAGGGGAGGAAGAGAGGTGAGAGGAGAGAAGGAGAGAGGAGAGGAAGAGAGGTGAGGAGAGAGGAAGAGAGGAGAGAAGAGAGGTGAGGAGAGGAAGAGAGGTGAGAGGAGAGAAACAGAGGTGAGGGGAGAGAAGGAGAGAGGAGAGGAAGAGAGGAGAGGAGATGAGATGAGAGAGGAGTAGGGGAGAAGAGAGAGGAGAGGTGAGAGGAGGGGAGAGAGAGAGGAGAGGTAGAGGAGAGGGAGAGAGAGGAGAAGAGACAGGAGAGGAGGGGAGGAAGAGAGGTGAGAGGAGAGAAGGAGAGAGGAGAGGAAGAGAGGAGAGAAGAGAGGTGAGGAGAGGAAGAGAGGTGAGAGGAGAGGAGAGGAGGGGAGGGGAGGGGAGAGGGAGGAGAAGAGAGGTGAGAGGAGGGGAGGGGAGAGGGAGAGGGAGGAGAGAGGAGGAGATGGGGAGGAGAGGAAGAGAGGAGGGGAGGAGGAGAGAGGAGAGGAGAGGAGGAGAGGAAGAGAGGTGAGGAGAGGAGATGAGAGGAGAGAGGAGGAGGGGAGAAGAGAGGGAGAGGAGGGAGGAGAGGTAAGAGGAGAGGGAGAGAGAGGAGAGAGAAGGAGAGGAGGGGAGAGGAGAGGAAGAGAGGTGAGAGGAGAGAAAGAGGTGAGGGGAGAGAAGGAGAGAGGAGAGGAAGAGAGGAGAGGAGAGAGATGAGAGAGGAGTAGGGGAGAAGAGAGAGGAGAGGTGAGAGGAGGGGAGGAGAGAGGAGAGGTAAGAGGAGAGGGAGAGAGAGGAGAAGAGACAGGAGAGGAGGGGAGAGGAGGAGACGGGGAGGAGAGGAGAGAGGAGAGAGGAGGGGAGGAGGGAGAGGAGGAGAGAGGAGAGGAGGGAGGAGAGGAAGAGAGGTGAGGAGATGAGAGAGAGAGGAGGAGGGAGAAGAGAGAGGAGAGGTGAGAGGAGGGGAGAGAGAGAGGAGAGGTAAGAGGAGAGGGAGAGAGAGGAGAGAGAGGAGAGGAGGGGGGGAGAGGAGAGGAAGAGAGGTGAGAGGAGAGAAACAGAGGTGAGGGGAGGAAGGAGAGAGGAGAGGAGAGAGGAGAGGAGATGAGATGAGAGAGGAGTAGGGGAGAAGAGAGAGGAGAGGTGAGAGGAGGGAGAGGAGAGGAGAGGTAGAGGAGAGGGAGAGAGAGGAGAAGAGACAGGAGAGGAGGGAGGAGAGAGGTGAGGAGAGAGGAGAGGAAGAGAGGTGAGGAGAGAGGAGAGAGGAAGAGAGGAGATGAGAGGAGAGAGAGAGGTGAGGAGAGGAGAGAGGTGAGAGGAGGAGAGGTGAGGAGAGAGAGAGAGGAGAGGAGAGGAGAGGAGAGGAGAGAGGAGGAGAGGAAGGAGAGGAGAGGAGAGAGGAGATGAGAAGTACTTTATTGATCCCAATTTGGGACATTTAGTTTTTATAACTGAACTTTTTATAAGATAAACATTTTTTTTAGATATTTAGTTTTAATATATTATTTTATTCATTTCATCCGATACAACATGTCATGTTTTAATTTAATTCTGCACGTGAGAAACAAACATTATATTTCTATCTACAGAAGAAAACCAAATCATTCTAGAAGAGCTCCTCACAGGCGGCTCCTCGTCAGACCGCGTTCTTCCAAAGCACAACATCCGTCTTGGAAAGGGTGAGGCAAGCTCAGCCAGGAGGACCGCCTTCCCTCCTTCATCTACTGTGTCCATGTTACTCTCTCTGCTCTCAATAAGTGGTCGGGGGCGTCACTCCCCAGCTTAACCAATCACTTCGCTCTATTCTCTCAAGCCTATCATAGTGACTCGATACAACCCTCCTCCCCCCCTTTTCACCTCCTGGCCCTCTGAATCCAGGGTCAAGCTAAGCCCCTCCCCTTCAGACCGACCCCAACCATCCATTCACCACCACCAGGGTCAAGCTAAGCCCCTCCCCTTCAGACCGACCCCAACCATCCATTCACACCACCACCAGGGTCAAGCTAAGCCCCTCCCCTTCAGACCGACCCCAACTATCCATTCACCACCACCAGGGTCAAGCTAAGCCCCTCCCCTTCAGACCGACCCCAACCATCCATTCACCACCACCAGGGTCAAGCTAAGCCCCTCCCCTTCAGACCGACCCCAACCATCCATTCACCACCACCAGGGTCAAGCTAAGCCCCTCCCCTTCAGACCGACCCCAACCATCCATTCACCACCACCAGGGTCAAGCTAAGCCCCTCCCCTTCAGACCGACCCCAACTATCTATTCACCACCACCAGGGTCAAGCTAAGCCCCTCCCCTTCAGACAGACCCCAACCATCCATTCATCACCACCAGGGTCAAGCTAAGCCCCTCCCCTTCAGACCGACAGCAACCATCCATACACCACCACCAGGGTCAAGCTAAGCCCTCCCCTTCAGACCGACCCCAACTATCCATTCACCACCACCAGGGTCAAGCTAAGCCCCTCCCCTTGAGACCGAACCCAACCATCCATTCACCACCACCAGGGTCAAGCTAAGCCCCTCCCCTTCAGACCGACCCGCAACCATCCATTCACCACCACCAGGGTCAAGCTAAGCCCCTCCCCTTCAGACCGACCCGCAACCATCCATTCACCACCACCAGGGTCAAGCTAAGCCCCTCCCCTTCAGACCGACCCCAACCATCCATTCACCACCACCAGGGTCAAGCTAAGCCCCTCCCCTTCAGACCGACCCCAACCATCCATTCACCACCACCAGGGTCAAGACCCCCGGGGGTTTCATCCGATCGGTTCTCCCCTCCCGAATGATACTCCTGCACAGCGGGGCCTAATCGCCAAAACTCCATTTCATTAATTTGTGTATTCCTGCCAATAAATATGAGTTCTTGCATCAACACCGTCTCGGCTGGTTGAATTAAAGTTAAAGTCCATCTTAAAGGACAGAGAATAAGAAAAAATTGGTCGATGTGATTGCTCGTATATATCCCATAATTTAAGTTTAAATTGTGCCAGTTTGTAATAGCTTGTTATTTGCAATGGATTGTATTTAGAAAAAGAAAATGTATGCATGCTTCCTAGTTAACATGAAGCTCGCTCTCTTCTGCTGTAACCATGGACATTTTAAAAGGTGATCTGATATTGACTGGTTAATGTGCCGTTTCATTTGTATTGTTTTGTGTTGGAACTGTGTTCATGCTGCCCTCTGGGCCAGTCGCTCCGGAAAGAGGGATTTTAATCTCAATGAGACCTGGTTAAATATATAAGCAACAGGCGCAGATATGAGAGGTTTGTGCACCTCGTCCCGGAGCTCCTGGCTCAGGTATCGTATCATATTATGGTATCCTATGGCATAGTATGTTATGTTATGGTATGGTATGGCGTGTTATGGTATATCATATAGTATCGTATTGTATGGCATGGCATGTTATGGTATCGTATGATGTATCATATAGTATCGTATGGCATGGTATTGTATGTTATGGCATGGTATGGTTTATCATATAGTATGGTGTGGTATGGAATGATGCATGGCATGGCATGGCATTGTATGTTATGGTATTGTATGTTATGGCATGGCATAGTATGGTATGGCATGGTATGGTTTATCATATAGTATGGCATGGTATAGTATTGTATGTTATGGCATGGCATGGTATGGTTTATCATATAGTATGGAATGATGCATGGTATGGCATGGTATGTTATGGTATGTTATGGTATGGTATGGAATGATGCATGGCATTGTATGTTATGTATGGTATGTTATGGTATGGCATGGTATGGCATGGCATGGCATGGCATAGTATGGTTTATCATATAGTATGGCATGGTTTGTGCACCTGGTCCCGGAGCTCCTGGCTCAGGTCGACGGCTTGGTCCAGAGGGAACCCGGGCACCAGAGCCGTGGTGAGGACGTGAGACCCGCTGAGCTCCGGGACCACGTCCGGGACGTAGAAGTACGGGTCGTCCTTCAGGAGCTCTCTGGAGAACAGGGAACAAGGTGTTAACAAAGTGCTATCGTCAGATGCTCAGCAGAGTAGGGATGGCAATGCAATTCTTCTGACCTGAACTCCAGCGATGCAACATATATAATATAAACAGTGCAAGAAGTCTCTATACATGTAAATAGAATATGATATGTACAAGAACGGAATGTCAAATTAAATAATATACATTAAGATGAAATGAAATACGCTTTATTACTAAACTATTTGGACAAAAGTCAGAATGTGAATGGAGAACAAATAAGGTCAGATAAAAATGTAAGAAAAACAGTGGGTCGCGTTTGCCATTCGATCAGTGAGAGGAGAAAAATGTATGGATGAGTGGGGGGGGCTGGACACAGGCCGTGGGGCACCCGAGACCGGGCAATGACCCCGGTAATGAAATAGCGGAGGCCTGCGCCGGAACTGTCCTGAGAGTGGAGGCCTGCGCCGGAACCGTCCTGAGAGTGGAGGTCTGCGCCGGAACCGTCCTGAGAGTGGAGGCCTGCGCCGGAACCGTCCTGAGAGTGGAGGCCTGCGCCGGAACCGTCCTGAGAGTGGAGGCCTGCGCCGGAACCGTCCTGAGAGTGGAGGTCTGCGCCGGAACCGTCCTGAGAGTGGAGGCCTGCGCCGGAACCGTCCTGAGAGTGGGGGTCTGCGCCGGAACTGTCCTGAGAGTGGGGGTCTGCGCCGGAACCGTCCTGAGAGTGGGGGTCTGCGCCGGAACCGTCCTGAGAGTGGAGGCCTGCGCCGGAAATGTCCTGAGAGTGGAGGCCTGCGCCGGAACCGTCCTGAGAGTGGAGGCCTGCGCCGGAACCGTCCTGAGAGTGGAGGTCTGCGCCGGAACCGTCCTGAGAGTGGAGGCCTGCGCCGGAACCGTCCTGAGAGTGGAGGCCTGCGCCGGAACCGTCCTGAGAGTGGGGGTCTGCGCCGGAACCGTCCTGAGAGTGGGGGTCTGCGCCGGAACCGTCCTGAGAGTGGAGGTCTGCGCCGGAACCGTCCTGAGAGTGGAGTGGAGGCCTGCGCCGGAACCGCCCTGAGAGTGGAGGCCTGCGCCGGAACCGCCCTGAGAGTGGAGGCCTGCGGAACCGCCCTGAGTGGGGGTCTGCAGGCAGGCTCCCATGCATAATATAGTATATTAAAAAATCAATAAAAGTCAGTATAGTGTATATAAGAAATGTCCCACGCATAGTGCTTCATGTGTTCACTCCTTTAAAAAGGTCTACCTAATGTCTGTGTTCATATATTAGTATATAATATATATTTCGGTAATATATATAATATCAGATTACTCTCTTCTCCCTGCTCCTTTTCGGGTACGGCGTGTTTATAGAGACATGTTTTGTAAATAATTGTTATACATTAAGTTGTGCATACCATGAACGGAGCAAATAAAAATTAAATGAAATATATATATATATATATATATGTCCGTATATACTGTATGTATATATATATTTAAATGAGAACTCACTGGAACTTCCTGGCGCACTCGGCCTCTCGAAGGTAGTCACACTCCAGAGCGAGCTCCCTGCTCATCACCTCGATCATGTGCTCCGGAAACAGACCTGAGGAACATCAGAACATCATTATAGAAACTATAAATACACAGTATATATATATATATATATATATATATATATGTAGATATGTAGATATGACAGTACCCTCAGGCAGCATGTTGCTGAGCTTCAGCACCGTCATGATGTTGTTCACGTCGCTGTCGATGCTCTGAGCCACGCCGGGGTACTGAAACACATTCATTTCACTTTAGATTCATTCCATAACTTTCTTTAAAAAAAACATTTAGTTTCAGGTTTAATATTTACATTTATTTTATTTCCTCCATTTAAAGTTAGTGTTTCTTAAGTTTCATGTGTTTTCAGTTTTGGTTTTTTTATAGTTTTTCTTTATAAAAGCAGTTTTAGTTTTTATATATTTATTTAGTTTCCTTGTAAAAATGAAACTGATTCCATTTCAAAGGGTTAGCTTTAGTTTTCAAGTTTATATATGAAGATGTATTTTATAATAGTTTTAACATTTTGTTTAATTGAATTTCATCTGCTACAAAACGTCATGTTTTAATATAATGTCTGCACGTGAGAAACCAACTTTATATTCATATCTGGGACACAAAGTAAATCATGTTAAGGTATACTATTTATTTGTTTTCAACGAGAACAAATCATTCTCGTAGAATCTTTGATAAAATATATCGTCTTTTTTTTTAAATGAATTATCTATTTTCTTCCCACCTGTATCTTCATGGCGACGTCCCGTCCGTCCTTCATCCTGGCGGCGTGGACTTGCCCGATCGACGCCGCCGCGAACGGTTTCTCCTCGAAGTACTCCAGACGGCTCCTCCAATCAGGACCGAGGTCGCTGCCCAAGGCTTTCTGCAGGAAACAAATATATATTAGTTATTAACTCTGATGAATACAATTAGAGGTTGTTTCCTGCGTCTCAGTGGATCGTACCATCATCTGTCCGGGGGGCATGAAGTCAGCGCTCTGTCGGACTCGCTCGAAGATTTTGGCCAACTGAGGGTTAATGACAGCGTCGTCTGAAAGAGAAGAGACAAAATAACATTGTTTTAAAACATTATTATTATTTTTATTATTAGAAAGTATTTTATTTTTTATTATTTTAAAAATATAATTATTATTATTATTTATGTTGTTATTGATCAACCTCTTGGAGGGTTTAATCAGTAAAAATACAATATTTTAAATACTGTGGGAAATACTACAGCTAAAAATAATGCAATTATTTTTGTAATTAAACAGAAATATTATTAAAATAACAAATAATTATATACATTTTCCCCCAACTGATAACCAGCATTTGATGTATTTGGTCACTGTGCAACATGGACGCGGGAAGGGGGGGTGCTGAGGGGGCTGCAGCACCCCCATCTGTTGGCGGAGAGTTGTAATTGCAACGCCAAACGCAGTCTCCAACTCCGAACACATGAATCTGAATCTACTTCCAGCCTGAATAAATGTTCATAAAATACATCCATTGTTTTTTCATATGCTTCTTGAAATCCTAAAAAACACAGTTTTTCTAGAACTGATTACAACTCGCATGAAAATGGGACAAACAAGTGGCAACATGTGTGACGAAGGTGTTGCGCTGGGCTATATCGTGCAATCGAAAGTGAAACTTAAATTCGCTCCTTTGCGGAGATATTCCCGCGAGAGTGCGGACAACTTAAATGTTTTTATTTATTTCATACGTGACATTTTACCAATATACTCACGGACCACTAGGGGGCGCGCACACACCACCAGTGGTCCGCGGACCACACTTTGAGAAGCACTGCTTTAAAGACACAGAAGCACTACCGTTTGAGCCATTTTCCTTCCATCATTATGGTTTGAATGTTTGTCTTACTAATATAAGGATTAGAGTAAACTCTTAGCCATTTCTTTTTGTGAGTCACATAAAAGATGTTAATTTAAGTCTCACTTATTTGCTGTCTAATGTGCGCTGTCGGGTATGACGTGCATGTCTTTATAAGAGAGAGATAAGATAAGAAGTACTTTATTGATCCCAAGTTGGGACATGTTTGTGTTGCAGCAGCATAAAAAGACAAGGCATTGCACATTAGAGAAATTAAAAGACAATAAAAAAGGAGAAAATATACATGTTGAATTTACAAATTAACAATAACAAGATATGTCTTTATGCCTAAATATGGTATGACAATGGTGCACAGCTGATGGTGGTTAGACGGGAGGCGGTATAGTCTTCTCACCGTGCACGGAGAACTTTTAGTGTCTTTCAAGCGAGGAAGTAGGGGTGCATACCGGTTCCCAGTATTACCGAAATACCGGTTCCTGGCAGCTACGGTATACCATACCGAAATCAGATCGAGTTTTTGATAAGTGAGGTGTAATATCCTTAAACTCGTGCCCAAACCATCGGAATTACAATTTTGGCGTGAAACTCCGCAAACGAGTCACTTTAGAAAATCTAAAGTGTGGCTGCATATGACTGCCAGTCTGATGGTGGGGTCTGTAACCACTGCCAGTCTGATGGTGGGGTCTGTAACCACTGCCAGTCTGATGGTGGGGTCTGTAACCACTGCCAGTCTGATGGTGGGGTCTGTAACCACTGCCAGTCTAATGGTGGGGTCTGTAACCGCTGCCAGTCTGATGGTGGGGTCTGTAACCACTGCCAGTCTGATGGTGGGGTCTGTAACCACTGCCAGTCTGATGGTGGGGTCTGTAACCGCTGCCAGTCTGATGGTGGGGTCTGTAACCACTGCCAGTCTAATGGTGGGGTCTGTAACCGCTGCCAGTCTGATGGTGGGGTCTGTAACCGCTGCCAGTCTGATGGTGGGGTCTGTAACCACTGCCAGTCTGATGGTGGGGTCTGTAACCGCTGCCAGTCTGATGGTGGGGTCTGTAACCGCTGCCAGTCTGATGGTGGGGTCTGTAACCGCTGCCAGTCTGATTTGTTTTCTTTCATCAGGAAAATGTTGATTTGAATGATGCCATTTGTTTTATGTGCAATGCCGAGATCTCATGATCCTTTGTGTGTCCTCTGGTGGAATATTGATTATACCGGAGCTATTTTCTTTTTCCATTGGCAAGAGGTGCTACTCACGCCTGATGGTTGATATAAGTGATATTAGAGAATCAGTTTTCTTCATAGATAACGTGTTTTTCATTGTTTGTTCAGTACTAAAAGGCCCAAGTCCCACACTTGAATTTAATATTCATTTGACATGTTAACTACATCATAAAGCGCTTCATGGGAGTACATGCGCGATGATTCCTTTTTTCCCTTATGCAACGTGAAAGTATCACGATATGTATCGGTATCATAACGATATGAAACCCTACGAGGAAGTTTGTCTTCATGTTTGTATGCCGCTTTGATCGATGAATAAATCTGATCCGATTCAACGATCTCCACAAAGTTAGTTTGGAAGCAAAGAGGAGCGCGTCACAACCCCCACGACAACTCCCGTAACGACGCCTCATAAGTATCGAAGCTCCTCCTCACCCTGAATGCTGAGCATCTGCCCGATCTTCAGAGCGGCTCCTCGCACTTTGCAGAGCGTCCGAACGATTCTCTGAGCGTTCGCTTCGGACAGAAAGGCACTCGAGCTCAGGACTCCTGGGAACAGAACACAAGCAAACATCTCAAAGTCAGTGTACAGACGGAGAGATCGGAATACTGTTTCCCACAATCCGGAATACAAATATCTATAAAAATATGTCTCAATCTTTATTTATTTATATAGCACATTTAAAACAAACTTGCTCGACCTCTGAATAAACCAATAAACCCTTCCTCTCGTCACCTTTCTGTTGAGGCTGGAAACTCTTCTTCGCCATTTCAGTGAGCGCTCCGAAACCCAGCCCGACCGCCAGACCTGCAGCAACGACGAGATTTAAACAAACTCACAAACTGTCTTTAATGCAAGTGTTATATTTGATATTATTTGATCATCTAAAAGTTAAACATCTTGCCGTCTTGTTCACAGTAAAGGATCATTATTGAGTGTTATTAGATAGATATGTAGGGAGGTAGGGGGAGAGAGAGAGAGATAGGTAGGTAGGTAGGTAGGTAGGTAGGTAGAGAGATGGGGAGGGAGGGAGGTAGGTAGGTAGGGACGGAGAGAGAGAGAGAGAGATAGGTAGGTAGGGAGAGAGAGAGATAGGTTGGTTGGTAGGGAGGGAGGTAGAGAGAGAGAGAGAGAGGGAGAGAGGTAGGTAGGTAGGGAGGGAGAGAGAGAGAGAGGTAGGTAGGTAGGGAGGGAGAGAGAGAGATAGAGATAGGTAGGTAGGTAGAGAGATGGGGAGGGAGGGAGGTAGGTAGCTAGGTAGAGAGAGAGAGAGAGAGAGGGAGAGAGGTAGGTAGGTAGGGAGGGAGAGAGAGATAGGTAGGTATGGAGAGAGAGAGAGAGGTAGGTTGGTAGGGAGGGAGTAGAGAGAGAGAGAGAGGGAGAGAGGTAGGTAGGTAGGGAGGGAGAGAGAGAGAGATAGAGAGATAGGTAGGTAGAGAGATGGGGAGGGAGGGAGGTAGGTAGCTAGGTAGAGAGAGAGAGAGAGAGAGAAGGAGAGGTAGGTAGGTAGGGAGGGAGAGAGAGAGAGATAGAGAGATAGGTAGGTAGGTAGGTAGAGAGATGGGGAGGGAGGGTAGGTAGTAGGTAGGGAGAGAGAGAGAGATAGGTAGGTAGGTAGGTAGGGAGGGAGAGAGAGAGAGATAGGTGGGTAGGGAGGAAGGGAGGTAGAGAGGGAGAGACCTCTGCTATTGGCTAAGAATAGCACGATAGCTGACCTTTAAATACAATGTTGTTTCCAATTAATTTCTTGGCGTCATGAACTCTTGAATGTAATGTAATTGTACCCTCACTCATCCTGTAAACATTTAAATATATAGATATTCTCAGTAATAAACAGACGTACCTCCAAAGTTGAAGAGGCGTCCGATCCGAGTGACGGGAACCTTCCTCTCTCTCGACCGGTCACTCAGCTGAAACAAGAACAACTGGATTTAAACAACAGCAACATGAACAAAACCCTCCTATAGTTAATCAAATAGGGAGTATTTGTAACGGGGGGTTACGTATTGTAACCCTAGGCCTGTCTCACACAGGCCCCGCCCCCTACTCAAGTAGGGGGCGGGGCCTGTGTGAGATAGAACCTCTTCTCAGATTGTTTACCACTTGTTTGTGCGGCTTCACGCCCGTTTTCTTGATGTTTCCCGAGTTATCCGAGTTGTCGGAGGTGAAGGACCTCGTGTGTCCGGAGAACATCGCCGACGCCTCTCTGAGATGTGTCAGACGGTTATCGCTCGCTGCTCCGCCGCAGAAAGAGGAAAAAGCTGCACATCTGGGCTTCATCAACGCCTCCTGCACGAACAATGAGAAATCAGGCAGGAGATAAAGGAGGAGGAGTGAGAGGCTTTAGATTCAGATTTTTATTTTGTATTAACCCGTTCAGCCCCGAGCCCGTTTTCAGGTCTCGGGCTCGAAAAGGACTTCCCCAGAACAAATGACCATATCTTCTAAAAGGGTTAAATTAATAACCTTTGTTCTCAAAGCAAGGATAAACCTGTGAGTTGGATGAAGAAGAGTCAGAATCAATATGGATGTTTTATTTTAAAGTAAATTCAGATTGAACACAGTAAAAAAAATATATATTATAGTGTCCGGACCAAAAAGTGAAACCCACCCTTGGATGATGGGATCTGAGACTAAAAGCTTTAGGAATCCAAAGTATAACGTATAATAAGTACCCTGTATCAAGATCGATGCAAAACAAGTGACCTTTGACCTTTCTAGAGAGGTTTAGAGAAACCCCACCTCTGGGGTCATTTGGGTGGATTTTCCATATCTCTGGCCCCCTCGATCTATTTTTAACCGCTGGAGCCAATAGGATCGAGGGGAAGTTCCTAAAATCCATCTAACCATTGGTGAATGAGTGATGCAGCCAGAATGCCCCGGACCCGGAAGCTGTACTCCGGTAGCTCTCAGCGCAACTATATATGTTATTGACATAAATATGAAGATGGATTATCAGTAACTAGGGATGCATATCGTTGACTTTTTTACGATGCCGATACTCAACCGATAAATATCGTGATACTTTGAAAATGTATCATCCCACAATGACTCCCGTGAAGCGCTTTACGATATAGTTAACATGTCAAATGAATATTAAATTCAATTTTCTTGGACCTTTCAGTGCTGAACAAACGATGACAAATACATAACAAATATGAAGAAAACCGATGATGGAATATCTTTCAGAACACATCGGGTGTGCCGCGTGGACAGCACATATGGTTATTCTCTTTTTAAAGTAACTTGTTACTTTTATAATTTAGCAACTAATAAAGTAACTGTTCTGAGAGCAGTAACTATAACTAACACTGGTTATAGCCCTTATTAAAATCATTAGGTCCTCAAGTTGTAAAAATGTGCTGATAACATTAAAAAAAGTTATTTTCCTCGGCATTATGAACGAGTGGGGGGCGGGGCTTAAGGGGGCGCATGCACTATGAGCGCACATACGGGTTCTTCTGCTCTGACAGCTAGGCATGCTGGGTAATCTGTGACGTTTCGCTCTCTCAAAAGTTGGGCCATTTTCTCCTCTCATAGGAAAGAACGAGACCCACGCTGTATCCAGTTCTCATTAAACATCCATGGCTCACCCTCGCTGACCCGGCGCTGGGATGCATGTGGACCAGCCTCTGGTTCATGTTGTCCAGCCTCTGGTTCCCGGCCCTCTTCAGGCCGCCTGGAGTCGCTCTGCTGGCCGCCTTCATCCAGCCGAACAGCTCCATGCTGCTCAGTCCTGAAGAGACACAGAAACACAGCTCTTTATTCTGCAGGGGACACACAGGAGGCTGCAGGAGAGACACTCAGAGGGTCTCAATGTCGAGGACGCTTGCTTGGTAGCACATGTCTTCCGAGTCACTTGCTTCAGAAGCTAGGCAAGAATCCTTCCTGGCATTCGAAAAACGAAGAGTGGAACAGGCGAGCAAGTGTGCGTCACATGAGAGGCCCCGCCTTACGGCATCGGTAGAATTCCAAGCATCCTGGACATTGGAACAGTCCTTCGGCGGGACTCGATGACGTAGTATCCTTGAAATATTGGCTTGGAAGCCAGTTTCCTCGAGATAACCCTAACCAAGTACAGGCTCAGTGACCACAAACTGGCAATCGAAACAGGAAGACTCAAAAGATCCTGGCAACCAGAAGAGTGGTCACGACACACACACACACACACACACACACACACACACACACACACACACACACACACACACACACACACACACACACACCACACACACACACACACACACACACACACACACACACACACACACACACACACACACACAACACACACTCACACACACACACACACACACACACACACACACACACACACACACACACACACACACACACACACACACACACACCACACACACACACACACACACACACACACACAACACACACACACACACACACACACACACACACACACACACACACACACACACACTAATTGTATTAGAGAGGTTCCAGGCTGTTGTGTTTAATATTCATGAGAATATTTGTAATGTTCAAATGATAATAAACATTAGCATAACGCATATTTGTCCACTCATATGTTGATAAGAGTATTAAAAACTTGAAAAATATTCCTCTAAGGTTCCTTTAGAACAGATAAAAAATGTGCGATTAATCGCGATTCAATATTTGAATCGATTGACAGCTCTAATATATATATTATATTATTATCATCGGTCTTGAGAAGCAGGAAGTTATCGGTTTCAAAAAACCAATATCGTGCATCCCTACGTGTGATGCTTTGGCAACATTGTTTAATTTAACTTCCATGACAATAAAGCCCCTTTGAATAGAGAGAGAGAGAGAGAGAGAGAGAGAGAGAGGAGAGAGAGAGAGAGAGAGGAGAGAGAGAGAGAGAGAGGAGAGAGAGTGAGAGAGAGAGAGAGAGAGAGAGAGAGAGAGAGAGAGAGAGTTACGGGGTTGTTGTTAGCATCTGGTGCTAGCTCGGAGCTAACGGGGATTAGAAGCTGCTCGAGGGAGAGCTCTCTCCTGTCGGACTTTGAGAGGCTGAGATCACGTCAGCTCGGGGAGCGAAAGGACGGAGTGATTAGATTGTAAACGTTAGTCCAAGTTATCTCAGTGGCTCTCAAACGGTTTGGTCTTCTATGGAAACAAATATTTCCATATATTAAATATAGTTTTAAAAAACAAGTTAACAAATCATTCCACGACGTGCTATCGAGAGTGATTCGTAAACTATGCATACTTAACAAGAAAGAATGCAGACTAGATAGAGCGAATGTGTGTTATTGCTGGTGAGCATATTCTAATGGTTCCTTGATGATTGAAATACATACAGTTCCGTTTCATTTGAGTGTTGAGAGCTGTATCCATACATGTTGCTCTCAAAGGGCACCAGATTCCTGCTTTTAACTTCAATGTAAAGCATGCCCCGGACCCCCGAGAGGAGGCGAGGACCCACCTAGAGGAGGCGAGGACCCACCGAGAGGAGGTGAAGTCCACCAACAAATACAACAGTTCACATGGAGAGGATACTAGATACGTTTGCACACATCATATACACTACACATTTGCCTTTGATTTGTCAACACCATAGCCCCAAATATATATTCGAAAGGTAGGAAATAGAATTAAATCGAGAAAAAATGTCATTGCGGAGGACCCCTTGTTTTGTGTCCTCCCCCCCTCCCCACTTCTCAAACCAAAGTTACACCCTTGATTCTAACTAACTTGATCACTAATTAAACTTTTACTCACGAGCTTCACAACAACAGTGGTCCGTGCGCGTGCAGACTGCATGGTGCAGCGCGAGCCCCTGTTCACCTTCATCTGACTCCTGTTCCTCATAAACACATCAGCGCGCGACCCTGAAGGACACAGGTGAAGCTAAAAAAGACCGCGAGGCCATCGTGGATGTATAATAATAACCATGAGGTAAAGTTTACATCCGGGTACCGAGAGACCTCTGGCTGCTGCGTTCAGGGACACCAGAAAAAAATTGGTGAAGAAATATTATTTTATGATATTCATTTATTATTATTATTTAAAGGAATTATAATAGTATTTATTATTATTATGTTTTATTTTGAATAATTAATATTTTATTTATTATTAATATAATTTATTTTTGTATTTCAAGGAACTATTATTATTATTATTATGTTTTGAGGAGCTATTATTTTATTTTTATTAATATTATTATTAGCAGCATGAAAACATGTTAAAATAAATGCAAAACATACCAACAAATAATAATAATTTGAAGTAATAAAAAAGGTAATTTATATATTTAAATGCACTGTTCAATGTTCTCTTTTTGACTCGTCTAAATTCACTTTCCTGTCATGAACGCAGCACTAACCCATAGGAGTAACACGTGCGTCACTTCCGGTAAAAAAGTACGGCTCCGCCCACTTTTGGGGGAAAACAAAGCTGTCATCTGAACAGCGGTCAATACAAATTCTGAAGTTTTTGCCAATCCGATCAGAAATGTTTGAACACCGATGGATTTGTGGATGTTCAAAGAGCCCGAGTACGGTGGCCTGTCAGGCGAACAGTCACATTAAATCACCGGAAATCGACGATCGGACTCGATATATGGTTAAATAATGCAGCAGGCGATCAATGTCCAGAGATGAGTAACAGCTACGTCACTTTACGGCCCCGCCCACTTTTGGGGAAACAACGCTGTCATTTGAACGGCGATCGAGCCGGAAGCCACAGAGCTCCTTTGTTCTGAGAGGAAGTTCAGAAACACGTCATACGTAACCCCCACCGCCCCCTTACGTCCAACCGGAAGAGAATTCAAAACAATTTAGCATCACATGGAGCAGAGACGAGCTGCTCGGCTGATCTGACGGGTTATGAACACATTCAAGCACGAGGGCTCCTCGCGAGGACCGGGACCATTGTTTATGTTTACAAGTAAACAAGCGGGTTGAATGACGCAATCACAACAGCTGATCTCCAGAGTGAAGGTGAGTCTCTTTATTATATACAGAGGAGAAGTACTGCAGTACAAGTAGAAGTACTTGAGTACAATTAGAAGTATTCAGATCTTGAGTAAAAGTAGAAGTACTCAGGTCTTGTACTTGAGTAAAAGTAGAAGTACTCAGATCTTGTACTGAGTAAAAGTAGAAGTACTCAGATCTTGTAGTAAAAGTAGAAGTACTCAGATCTTGTAGTAAAAGTAGAAGTACTCAGATCTGGTACTTTAGTAAAAGTAGAAGTACTCAGATCTTGTAATTGAGTAAAAGTAGAAGTACTCAGATCTGGTACTTGAGTAAAAGTAGAAGTACTCAGATCTTGTAGTAAAAGTAGAAGTACTCAGATCTTGTAGTAAAAGTAGAAGTACTCAGATCTGGTACTTGAGTAAAATAGAAGTACTCAGATCTTGTAGTAAAAGTAGAAGTACTCAGATCTTGTAGTAAAAGTAGAAGTACTCAGATCTGGTACTTAGTAAAAGTAGAAGTACTCAGATCTTGTAGTAAAAGTAGAAGTACTCAGATCTTGTAGTAAAATTAGAAGTACTCAGATCTTGTAGTAAAAGTAGAAGTACTCAGATCTGGTACTTGAGTAAAATAGAAGTACTCAGATCTTGTAGTAAAAGTAGAAGTACTCAGATCTTGTAGTAAAAGTAGAAGTACTCAGATCTTGTACTTGAGTAAAAGTAGAAGTACTCAGATCTTGTAGTAAAAGTAGAAGTACTCAGATCTTGTACTTGAGTAAAAATAGAAGTACTCAGATCTTGTAGTAAAAGTAGAAGTACTCAGATCTTGTACTTGAGTAAAAGTAGAAGTACTCAGATCTTGTTCTTGAGTAAAAGTAGAAGTACTCAGATCTTGTACTTGAGTAAAAATAGAAGTACTCAGATCTTGTAGTAAAAGTAGAAGTACTCAGATCTTGTACTTGAGTAAAAGTAGAAGTACTCAGATCTTGTACTTTGAGTAAAAGTAGAAGTACTCAGATCTTGTACTTGAGTAAAAGTAGAAGTACTCAGATCTGGTACTTTAGTAAAAGTAGAAGTACTCAGATCTGGTACTTTAGTAAAAGTAGAAGTACTCAGATCTTGTACTTGAGTAAAAGTAGAAGTACTCAGATCTTGTAGTAAAAGTAGAAGTACTCAGATCTTGTACTTTAGTAAAAGTAGAAGTACTCAGATCTTGTACTTGAGTAAAAATAGAAGTACTCAGATCTTGTAGTAAAAGTAGAAGTACTCAGATCTTGTACTTGAGTAAAAGTAGAAGTACTCAGATATTGTACTTGAGTAAAAGTAGAAGTACTCAGATCTTGTTCTTGAGTAAAAGTAGAAGTACTCAGGTCTTGTACTTGAGTAAAAATAGAAGTACTCAGATCTTGTAGTAAAAGTAGAAGTACTCAGATCTTGTACTTGAGTAAAAGTAGAAGTACTCAGATCTTGTACTTGAGTAAAAGTAGAAGTACTCAGATCTTGTACTTGAGTAAAAGTAGAAGTACTCAGATCTTGTACTTGAATAAAAGTAGAAGTACTCAGATCATTGTACTTGAGTAAAAGTAGAAGTACTCAGATCTGTACGAGTAGAAGTACTCAATGTACTTGAGTAAAAGTAGAAGTACTCAGATCTTGTACTTGAGTAAAAGTAGAAGTACTCAGATCTTGTACTTGAGTAAAAGTAGAAGTACTCAGATCTTGTACTTGAGTAAAAGTAGAAGTACTCAGATCTTGTACTTGAGTAAAAGTAGAAGTACTCAGATCTTGTACTTGAGTAAAAGTAGAAGTACTCAGATCTTGTACTTGAGTAAAAGTAGAAGTACTCAGATATTGTACTTAGTAAAAGTAGAAGTACTCAGATCTTGTACTTGAGTAAAAGTAGAAGTACTCAGATCTTGTACTTGAGTAAAAGTAGAAGTACTCAGATCTTGTAGTAAAAGTAGAAGTACTCAGATCTTGTAGTAAAAGTAGAAGTACTCAGATCTTGTACTTGAGTAAAAGTAGAAGTACTCAGATCTTGTAGTAAAAGTAGAAGTACTCAGATCTTGAGTAAAATAGTACTCAGATCTTGAGTAAAAGTAGAAGTACTCAGATCTTGTACTTGAGTAAAAGTAGAAGTACTCAGATCTTGTACTTGAGTAAAAGTAGAAGTACTCAGATCTTGTACTTGAGTAAAAGTAGAAGTACTCAGATCTTGTACTTGAGTAAAAGTAGAAGTACTCAGATCTTGTACTTGAGTAAAAGTAGAAGTACTCAGATCTTGTACTTGAGTAAAAGTAGAAGTACTCAGATCTTGTACTGTAAAAGTAGAAGTACTCAGATCTTGTACTTGAGTAAAAGTAGAAGTACTCAGATCTTGTACTTGAGTAAAAGTAGAAGTACTCAGATCTTGTACTTGAGTAAAAGTAGAAGTACTCAGATCTTGTACTGAGTAAAAGTAGAAGTACTCAGATCTTGTACTTGAGTAAAAGTAGAAGTACTCAGATCTTGTACTTGAGTAAAAGTAGAAGTACTCAGATCTTGTACTTGAGTAAAAGTAGAAGTACTCAGATCTGGTACTTGAGTAAAAGTAGAAGTACTCAGATCTTGTACTTGAGTAAAAGTAGAAGTACTCAGATCTTGTACTTGAGTAAAAGTAGAAGTACTCAGATCTTGTAGTAAAAGTAGAAGTACTCAGATCTTGTACTTGAGTAAAAGTAGAAGTACTCAGATCTTGTACTTGAGTAAAAGTAGAAGTACTCAGATCTTGTACTTGTAAAAGTAGAAGTACTCAGATCTTGTACTTGAGTAAAAGTAGAAGTACTCAGATCTTGTACTTGAGTAAAAGTAGAAGTACTCAGATCTTGTACTTGAGTAAAAGTAGAAGTACTCAGATCTTGTACTTGAGTAAAAGTAGAAGTACTCAGATCTTGTAGTAAAAGTAGAAGTACTCAGATCTTGTACTTGAGTAAAAGTAGAAGTACTCAGATCTTGTACTTGAGTAAAAGTAGAAGTACTCAGATCTTGTACTTGAGTAAAAGTAGAAGTACTCAGATCTTGTACTTGAGTAAAAGTAGAAGTACTCAGATCTTGTACTTGAGTAAAAGTAGAAGTACTCAGATCTTGTACTTGAGTAAAAGTAGAAGTACTCAGATCTTGAGTAAAAGTAGAAGTACTCAGATCTTGTACTTGAGTAAAAGTAGAAGTACTCAGATCTTGTACTTGAGTAAAAGTAGAAGTACTCAGATCTTGTACTTGAGTAAAAGTAGAAGTACTCAGATCTTGTACTTGAGTAAAAGTAGAAGTACTCAGATCTTGTACTTGAGTAAAAGTAGAAGTACTCAGATCTTGTACTTGAGTAAAAGTAGAAGTACTCAGATTTGTACTTGAGTAAAAGTAGAAGTACTCAGATCTTGTACTTCAGTAGAAGTACTCAGATCTTGTACTTGAGTAAAAGTAGAAGTACTCAGATCTTGTACTTGAGTAAAAGTAGAAGTACTCAGATCTTGTACTTCAGTAGAAGTACTCAGATCTTGTACTTGAGTAAAAGTAGAAGTACCAGAGTGTAGGAATACTCTGTCACAGTAAAAGTATTCAAAATGTTCCTCAAGTGAAAGTAGAAAGTATTCTCATCTAAATATAGTGAAAGACAGTGAAAGTAGTCGTTGTGCAGATTGGTCCATTTCAGAATAATATATATGATATGTTTTATAATGATTGATCATGAAAGTGTTCTCAAAGCTGGTGGAGCTGCAGCTAGTCTGAAGTACTTTGTAGACTGCAGGGTAGCTGGTGGAGGTGCAGCTAGTCTGAAGTACTTTGTAGACTGCAGGGTAGCTGGTGGAGGAGCAGCTAGTCTGAAGTACTTTGTAGACTGCAGGGTAGCTGGTGGAGGTGCAGCTAGTCTGAAGTACTTTGTAGACTGCAGGGTAGCTGGTGGAGGTGCAGCTAGTCTGAAGTACTTTGTAGACTGCAGGGTAGCTGGTGGAGGTGCAGCTAGTCTGAAGTACTTTGTAGACTGCAGGGTAGCTGGTGGAGGTGCAGCTAGTCTGAAGTACTTTGTAGACTGCAGGGTAGCTGGTGGAGGAGCAGCTAGTCTGAAGTACTTTGTAGACTGCAGGGTAGCTGGTGGAGGAGCAGCTAGTCTGAAGTACTTTGTAGACTGCAGGGTAGCTGGTGGAGGTGCAGCTAGTCTGAAGTACTTTGTAGACTGCAGGGTAGCTGGTGGAGGTGCAGCTAGTCTGAAGTACTTTGTAGACTGCAGGGTAGCTGGTGGAGGTGCAGCTAGTCTGAAGTACTTTGTAGACTGCAGGGTAGCTGGTGGAGGAGCAGCTAGTCTGAAGTACTTTGTAGACTGCAGGGTAGCTGGTGGAGGTGCAGCTAGTCTGAAGTACTTTGTAGACTGCAGGGTAGCTGGTGGAGGTGCAGCTAGTCTGAAGTACTTTGTAGACTGCAGGGTAGCTGGTGGAGGTGCAGCTAGTCTGAAGTACTTTGTAGACTGCAGGGTAGCTGGTGGAGGTGCAGCTAGTCTGAAGTACTTTGTAGACTGCAGGGTAGCTGGTGGAGGTGCAGCTAGTCTGAAGTACTTTGTAGACTGCAGGGTAGCTGGTGGAGGTGCAGCTAGTCTGAAGTACTTTGTAGACTGCAGGGTAGCTGGTGGAGGTGCAGCTAGTCTGAAGTACTTTGTAGACTGCAGGGTAGCTGGTGGAGGAGCAGCTAGTCTGAAGTACTTTGTAGACTGCAGGGTAGCTGGTGGAGGAGCAGCTAGTCTGAAGTACTTTGTAGACTGCAGGGTAGCTGGTGGAGGTGCAGCTAGTCTGAAGTACTTTGTAGACTGCAGGGTAGCTGGTGGAGGTGCAGCTAGTCTGAAGTACTTTGTAGACTGCAGGGTAGCTGGTGGAGGTGCAGCTAGTCTGAAGTACTTTGTAGACTGCAGGGTAGCTGGTGGAGGTGCAGCTAGTCTGAAGTACTTTGTAGACTGCAGGGTAGCTGGTGGAGGTGCAGCTAGTCTGAAGTACTTTGTAGACTGCAGGGTAGCTGGTGGAGGTGCAGCTAGTCTGAAGTACTTTGTAGACTGCAGGGTAGCTGGTGAAGGAGCAGCTAGTCTGAAGTACTTTGTAGACTGCAGGGTAGCTGGTGGAGGTGCAGCTAGTCTGAAGTACTTTGTAGACTGCAGGGTAGCTGGTGGATTTACTCCAGGTGGAACTAAAGTCTGATTCAACACTTGATTATATTTACCATCATTCATCTGAGAAGTAACTAAAGGTATTAAATACATGTAGTGGAGGAAAAGTACACAGTAGCATAACATGGAAATACTCAAGTAAAGTACAAGTATCTCAACATTGTACTTAGTTACTTTACACCTCTGGTTATGTTATTGTTATAGACTTTAACTGGGAAGGTCATCTGGTTCTTTCCCCAAGGTCGCTCTGATTACACTTTGGACAATAGACGACACAGAAGTGAAAGTAAACAAATAAACCAGGCGAAGGTCATGAACTCAATCTGCTTACTAAGACGGACTTTCATTAACCCCTCGTGGGGAAATGGTTCCTCTGCATTCGACCCGCCCTCGGTTAGGAGCAGTGTGGGGAACGGTGCCTTGCTCAGGGACACCTCGGTAGCACTTGGCTCTTTCGGGGACTTGAACCGGCACCTTCCAGTTGCCAAGCAGAGTCCCTATCGACGTCGCCACCTCCGCCCCTTCATGCTTTGGTGAAGAAGGCACGTCTGAAAATACCGAAACAAGTCCTTAAGTGTTAATATATTCGCTTACAGATGGAGTCAGAGAGGCTTATTACAATCTGCTCCCGTTGTCCTTGACCTTGAAAGACAACAAGAGCCGATTTAGAGGTCACTGCTGTTTCTAAACGCTCGCAGGGTTAGTATTTCTGGATCAGTTAAGCGGGGGAAAGTTGAGAGAGAGAGAGAGAGAGAGAGAGAGAGAGAGAGAGAGAGAGAGAGAGAGAGAGAGAGAGAGAGAGAGAGAGAGAGAGAGAGAGAGAGAGAGAGGAGAGAGAGAGAGAGAGAGAGAGAGAGAGAGAGAGAGAGAGAGAGAGAGAGAGAGAGAGAGAGAGAGAGAGAGAGAGAGAGAGAGAGAGAGAGAGAGAGAGAGAGAGAGAGAGAGAGAGAGAGAGAGAGAGAGAGAGAGAGAGAGAGAGAGAGAGAGAGGAAAAGTTATTTTTTAGTATTTTTCACACCGTAGTTTTGCTAAATGTACTTAATTATAACATCTGAGTACTTCTTCCAACACTCAGACACACACACACACACACACACACACACACACACACACACACACACACACACGGGATTAATACAGTTCTATCTAATCTAATTCACTCTTTCACTCAGACAGATGTTGAAATCAGTGTCTGCAGTACAGAGGCATTGTTGAATGAGACGACCTCGAGTATGTTCACACACACACACACACACACACACACACACACACACACACACACCCCCCTATAACCATCTCTGATGTCTCCAGTCCCTGACTCTCGATGGACGCGTCTCTCCAGAAGCGCTTTGCTCCTCTGGACTACGGGATCTTTTCTCTTCTCCTCGCCGCCTCGCTGGCCATCGGACTGTACCACGCGCTGGCGGGGGGGCGGCAGCGCACCACGCAGGAGTTCCTGATGGCGGACCGCAGTATGAGCTGTCTCCCCGTGTCTCTGTCTCTCATCGCCTCCTTCCAGTCGGCCGTGGCCATCATCGGCGTCCCGGGGGAGGTCTACGCTCACGGGACGCAGTACTGGTTCCTCGGCTGCAGCTACTTCCTGGGCCTCCTCATCCCCGCTCACATCTTCATCCCCGTGCTGTACAGACTGAGGATCACCAGCGCCTACCAGGTGAGAGGAAGACTTCAGAGGATCCTCTGTGCATCAGATGCTCACCTTGAGGGTAACGAAGAATCAGAAGCACCTTCTTAAAGCATCTCAGACTCCGGCTGAATGGTCCCAGATCTCTCCTCGGTCACGATTTAATTATATAAATAAAATAATAATAACATTTATATAAAATGAAAAATGAGAACGGTCTCCGTGTTGTTGATGTGTAATATCACAGTGTTACGTTGGAGGAAAAGGAAAAGTAACTCGTCTGTATGCAACGGTGTCAATGTAACTGATTAGTCTGAAGAACGTGAATAAACGGAGGTTCTTCCCACGGCACCCGAACGCCCCGTTTTCATCCTTGTTCTCGGGGTTGTGGGCGTTGACGCGCCTCGCTTTGTTTCCAAACAATTCAGCGGAGACCGTAGTCAGATGAGCTGTAGTCATTGATCCACCCGGTACATACGGGAGGACACATGTCTTCATAGTAGGGTTGCCAGAAACTGACCATGATCAAAATCGATTATTCGGCAGCCCTGGCGAATGATAATCGATTATTCGAGCACGCGGAAATCAGACAAAAGGAATTCCGCTGTTTTCTTTACTGGAACATGTTTAACAGCACAACCAACAAACAGCATGTTGTCACAACGACGTGGCCTTGAAGGGAAGTTGGTAATGGCCAGCTGTGCTGCGTCTTTCTCTGTAACCTCTTCGCTTCGCACTCAAATGCGAACGCATCGTTGAGGTTGAGCTGATAGACCAACGTCTTTTCGCAGAGCTCGCATTTAACTCCCTGGACTTGTGAGTTCGAAGTAGTTCCACGAGGAGGAACTCTCTTCAACTGCCGCTTTGTTCATCTTTAGTCGCTCGTGTGAGGGAGAGGGGGGGGTCGGTGTGAGGGAGAGGGGGGGTGGGGTCGGTGTGAGGGAGAGGGGGGGTGGGGTCGGTGTGAGGGAGAGTGTCGGTGAGAGGGGAGGTGGGGGTCGGTGTGAGGGAGAGGGGGGGGCGGGGTCGGTGTGAGGGAGAGGGGGGGGGTCGGTGTGAGGGAGAGGGGGGGGGCGGGGTCGGTGTGAGGGAGAGGGGGGGGGTCGGTGTGAGGGAGAGGGGGGGGTCGGTGTGAGGGAGAGGGGGGGGCGGGGTCGGTGTGAGGGAGAGGGGGGGGCGGTTGTGAGGGAGAGGGGGGGGCGGGGTCGGTGTGCAGCAGCAGTCTGCTCTGCACGCAGGCTTCCTCCAAGTTTACAGTAAAACAAACTGGTGGTGTGACCAATGGCCATTTACAATTATTAATACTATTACTATTATTAGCATATATAAATATATATATATATATATTTATATATGTTTTGGTTGAAACTAAAAAAAAACATATATATAAATAAAATCGATTTTTAAAAATAATATTCGATTATGGAGACTGTAACGAATAATCGAATAATCGAATAATCGCTGGCATCCCTACTTCATAGTAACTCAAAAGTGTATCATTTTCCAAAGGAACAAAAAGAACACGGTCAAAAGCCTTTCCGTTCGCCCGCGCATCACCCCCGCCGCGTCCTATCCACCCATAGGCATCGCCGTGCACGTGATACTGACGCACACATAACAAATAATAAGTGAGCCGTAAATCAATGCATTTGAAACCATAGTGTGACTCACAACAGATAGCCGATAACTTACAGTATAATCCAATTTATATTATTATTAAGCGTAACATTCAGACATTACTAACAAAAGGACAAATGGCTCTAACGCCGTATGTAGAAAGGTAACATCCAATCAGATCTTGTTCTGGGTCTCTGGGCAGAATGCAGAAGCACTTCATGCCGTCTTACGGCCCGTCTACACTACAGCGTCGAGAGCGTCGAAAGCTCCAAGCTGCTCCAAGCTGCCCATTTACTTTCAACGGGGTGACGTCACGTAGCCTCGCTTTTTCGCCGAACTGAATTGTGGGTAGCAGAGCGAGGCGTCTCAGGCGACCAGAAGTTGAACAATGTTCAACTTCTGGTCGCCTGGACGCCGGAGTAGCCAGCGCCAGCCAATCAAATCCCGTTTCTGAAAATCTGACAGCTGAAGCCGTAGCCAATCAAACCGCGTCTAAGCTGGGAGAGATATCCCGCCGTTCATTTCTATATTTCAAAAAAGTCGGAGGAGAAACTAACTATCGCCGTAGCAATCACCCGGTTGTGTATGACCAGACCCTCTTCACCTACCGGGACACAAACCGGACGAACCAGCATGGAGGGAGGGGGCAGAGGCAGTGGGGGAAACTGGTAGGTTTGCCTGTTTGGGGAGTTTATATATATATATATATATATAATTATATATTGCTCACATAAAATCCCCGGGGGTTTTTGCTCTGTATGTCGGGGGACGGGAGATTCATGTGATTGGTTGTTGGTCGTGTTGCTTGAATAAAATCCCCAAGCTCCAGACACGCCCAGCTCCGAGCTGTTTTTGAAGCTGTAGTGTGGACGCTCCGTTGTTGTTTTTAAGGTTGAAGTGGAAGTGCAGCAGGTGGAGATGAAGTCGTTGTGAGTTCCCTTTCAAGACGACAGTTCGGGGTGTTACCGTGTCATTGGACTTATTGCAGAGAAGCAGTAACCAGAGGCCAACCCTCCCGGTTTCACTGCCCTCTCCCCGGTTTCCTCCCGGGTCACATTTCTCCCGATTTCTGACAAATTCAGATTTACTCACGACTGTTTCCGCTCGGACTTTAATACACCATTGTTTGGTTTCCATGGTAGCGCGTCTCTTTAGCAGCGCGCGCGACTGAAAGTCTGAGAGGGTGAGGAAGATATATCACAGAAAACAGAACGAGAATCGATATCTCGACCCCCCGCGCTCCCGATGTCTGAGGTCTCAAGGTATGGGTCCAGACTTCCAGGTGAGCGGCGTGTCCTTCAGCCTAACGCGATCCTCTGCGCATCGGATGCTCACCTCGAACGCTCCACGGGGAGCGAAGACTCGAAACACAGTCTGAAGTTAAACGTTCTTAAGACATCTCAGACTCCGGCTGAAGGGTCCCAGACTCTCTTCTGTCGCTAGGTGATACTGTGCTGGCCTCATCTTGAACAGCTGTGCGAAATAAGCTGCAAAGCATTAGAAAAATCAAATAAGTACACTCCCAAGGTCTGGAAGATAAGCAGCAGCTGTGAGGAGTTCCTATCGCACTACAGTGCTTTACTTTACGTAGAGAGAACGTGTTACATCTCGCACCTGAGCCGACATGACGGCAATGAAGAAACTAAATGCATGTGATGCAGTTTGTCCTCAGATCCTGTTCTGTCTCTGCAGGTGAAACGTACTTGAGAAGCTACATTTAAAGGTCATTCAAACCTCCCCATGAGCCTCTGTGCATCAGATGCTCGCCCAGTGGGAGCTTGAACGCACCACGGCGGAACGAAGTGCACCCTGTAGGGAGAAATGGACCAATCCGTGGAGCTCTCACTCACCAGAGGCCTGTCCTACGAAGCCGGTTCAACCTAACCTGATATGTTTGGAGTTAGCCGGTCGGCCTAATCCAGAACATACGCGCTCTCACTAAGCGGTCCTACGACGCGGGTTATCAAGTGGATCGCTCAGCCAGCCGTGTCCTCTCTAGCTAGGTGTTCACATGAGAGGGGTGGTATCTGGAGCATTCGACCAATCACAGACATGGAGAAGCTACTGACAGCGCAGCGTCATACTTCCTGAATGAAGAGTGAACTCTAATATCAGACACATGAAGAAGTTAAACTTTAAACATGACTCAAACACTTGATCAGGATCAGAGCCTCAGAGCTGCAGCTGCAAGGTGAACACAGCTGGAGCAGAGCAAGTGTTGGAATGCGTCCATCAGCAGGTTCATGATGTCACTGCCCGTCTAACACACCGTCTGACTGTACTCAGTGTACTCTGATCCGGGTACTGATGCTGACTGGACTTAGTGTACTCTGATCCGGGTACTGATGCTGACTGGACTTAGTGTACTCTGATCCGGGTTCTGATGCTGACTGGACTTAGTGTACTCTGATCCGGGTTCTGATGCTGAGGCAGATCGCTGATGTTCTGACAGTCAGACTGCTCTGAGACGGAGCTGAAGTTCTGTTCATGTTCTCGTTCACACAGTCGCTGATTTCTGCCGGCCGTCTTTCCTTTCTCCTGTGATATGACTTGATCGCTTTGAACTCCGCACGCTGAGCTCTGATTGGTCAGCAGGCGGTGCTTTCACTGAGTTGAGCTCTTAGCCTGCAACCTAACCTGCTCCGGACCTGGTTAGCCGCTCAGCATCAGTTACCATGGAGATCTAGCCGCTAAGAAGAGAACCAGCTTCGTAGGACCGGAGACCCAGAGTCACCCTGAAGTTAGCCGCTAAGAGAACATCCGGCTTCGTAGGACAGGCCTCAGGACCCCCTGGCTAACTAGCAGGGAGTCCTTTGACTTGCATGGAGCTCCCTGGTTGGTAACACACGAGTTGGGATGGTGGAGAAATGCTCTCCGCAGATTCTCACAGCGCTACAAACCTTTTTCTTTCTCAGTATCAAGCCACACTTATTGTTTTTACTTCGGCTGTGAGTGTGTGTGTGCTCAGGATGAGTTTCGCTTGTTCTCGCCGTATCGCTGACCCGGAAACCTGTCCGCTCCTCGCAGCAGCAACGAGCTGCACACACGTCTCTGAAATGTACATCATTGCAGCAAAGAGACAGTGCATGAATTCAATGTATCCCGAGAGGAGGAACTCACCGTTGTTGTTGTTGATGTTGTTGTTGTTGTTCCTCAGTATCTGGAGCTGCGGTTCAGTAAGGCGGTGAGAATCTGTGGGACGGTGACCTTCATATTCCAGACGGTGAGTTCAAGGCCTCACATGATAAACAGCACAAACACACTTTATAATAACCAGAGTCTGAAGTAAACAACAACAATCAACGTTCTCTCCAAACAAAAACATGTTTACAAGTCAATACTCTCTGTCCCTGCAGGTTGTGTACATGGGGCTGTGTGTGTACACTCCTGCCTTCGCACTGAACGCAGGTCAGAACATATTTCATTTGTTTTCGTCAAATATTTGTATTTATGTATATAATTGTACTTAAAGGTGGGGTAGGTAGTTCCCTTCAGAAACACTTGTTATATTCCATGGACATCCCGATAGCAATGAATACATGAAATGCTTTGACAATAAATCCATACAAACATGTCATCTGTGGAAGCCGTGGCGCTGTGAAAAGCACGACCAATCATCTGCCTCGGCCCGGGTCAGATGATTGGCCGACCTGCCTGTCAGCTAGGGCAGAATTGCGATATTTGTTTTGAAGCGACCCAACGGAAGTTTATTGTAAAATGCGGCCATGTCTCCGGGTAGGAAGGTCGCATCAACGTGCTCCCGTCTCCAGCGCCCCGCAGCCCGAGCTACGAGTGAAAGAACTAAAGTTACATGAAACTTCCGTTGCTTTAAAGTCGAGCTTCAGTTTCAGACTCTGTAATAGAAACACGTGATGGAGCGTCACTAACCTGACTCAGAAACCATCTAAAGCTCCATTGGAAGCCATTTGGAAAGGGCAGGCACTTTCAAGGACACTTGGCAGGTGATTGGATCAATCTGTCTATCACCTTCTATCATGGGCCTCTTCTGATTGGTTAACAATGGCTGGTACATGTGATTCTGATTGGTGTGGATGACTGAAGAACAACACAATGTGCTGACGCTTCTACTGTCAGATTTGCATAAACGTGGTTTGATTGGCTGACGCTTCTACTGTCAGATTTGCATAAACGTGTTTGATTGGCTGACGCTTCTACTGTCAGATTTGCATAAACGTGGTTTGATTGGCTAGCGCTTCTACTGTCAGATTTGCATAAACGTGGTTTGATTGGCTAGCGCTTCTACTGTCAGATTTGCATAAACGTGGTTTGATTGGCTGACGCTTCTACTGTCAGATTTGCATAAACGTGGTTTGATTGGCTAGCGCTTCTACTGTCAGATTTGCATAAACGTGGTTTGATTGGCTGCGCTTCTACTGTCAGATTTGCATAAACGTGTTTGATTGGCTGACGCTTCTACTGTCAGATTTGCATAAACGTGGTTTGATTGGCTGACGCTTCTACTGTCAGATTTGCATAAACGTGGTTTGATTGGCTAGCGCTTCTACTGTCAGATTTGCATAAACGTGGTTTGATTGGCTAGCGCTTCTACTGTCAGATTTGCATAAACGTGGTTTGATTGGCTAGCGCTTCTACTGTCAGATTTGCATAAACGTGGTTTGATTGGCTAGCGCTTCTACTGTCAGATTTGCATAAACGTGGTTTGATTGGCTAGCGCTTCTACTGTCAGATTTGCATAAACGTGGTTTGATTGGCTGACGCTTCTACTGTCAGATTTGCATAAACGTGGTTTGATTGGCTAGCGCTTCTACTGTCAGATTTGCATAAACGTGGTTTGATTGGCTGACGCTTCTACTGTCAGATTTGCATAAACGTGGTTTGATTGGCTAGCGCTTCTACTGTCAGATTTGCATAAACGTGGTTTGATTGGCTGACGCTTCTACTGTCAGATTTGCATAAACGTGGTTTGATTGGCTAGCGCTTCTACTGTCAGATTTGCATAAACGTGGTTTGATTGGCTGACGCTTCTACTGTCAGATTTGCATAAACGTGGTTTGATTGGCTGGCGCTTCTACTGTCAGATTTGCATAAACGTGGTTTGATTGGCTAGCGCTTCTACTGTCAGATTTGCATAAACGTGGTTTGATTGGCTAGCGCTTCTACTGTCAGATTTGCATAAACGTGGTTTGATTGGCTAGCGCTTCTACTGTCAGATTTGCATAAACGTGGTTTGATTGGCTGACGCTTCTACTGTCAGATTTGCATAAACGTGGTTTGATTGGCTAGCGCTTCTACTGTCAGATTTGCATAAACGTGGTTTGATTGGCTAGCGCTTCTACTGTCAGATTTGCATAAACGTGGTTTGATTGGCTAGCGCTTCTACTGTCAGATTTGCATAAACGTGGTTTGATTGGCTAGCGCTTCTACTGTCAGATTTGCATAAACGTGGTTTGATTGGCTAGCGCTTCTACTGTCAGATTTGCATAAACGTGTTTGATTGGCTAGTGCTTCTACTGTCAGATTTGCATAAACGTGGTTTGATTGGCTGACGCTTCTACTGTCAGATTTG
>CM070494.1:38625011-38629533 GCA_036324585.1 Champsocephalus esox
GGGTGTGGGGGGGGTGTGGGGGGGTGGGTGGGGGGTGGGTGGGGTGGTGGGGGGGGGGTGGTGGGGGTGGGGGTGGTGGGGGGGGTGGGGGGGGTGTGGGGGGGTGGGGGGGTGGTGGGGGTGGGGTGGGGGGTGGGGGGGGGGTGGGGGTGTGGTGGGGGGGGGGTGGGGGGTGGGTGGGGGGGGGTGGTGGGGGTGGGGTGGGGGTGGGGGGGTGTGGGGGGGTGGGGGGGTGGGGGGGGGTGTGGGGGTGGGGTGGGGGGGGGTGGGGTGGTGGGGGGGGGTGGGTGTGGGTGGGGGGTGGGGTGGTGGGGTGTGGTGGGGGGGGTGGGGTGTGGGTGGGGTGGGGGGGTGGGGGGGGGGTGGGGGTGGGGTGGGGTGGGGGGTGGGGGGTGGGGGTGTGGGGGTGGTGGGGTGGGGGTGGGGGTGGGGGGGGGGTGGGGGTGTGGGGGGGGTGGGGGGGGGGGGGGGGGTGGTGGGGTGGGGGTGGGGGTGGGGGGGGTGGGGGTGGTGGGGGGGTGGGTGGGGGGTGGGTGGGGTGGGGGGGGGTGGTGTGGGGGTGGGTGGGGGGTGGGGGGGTGTGGGGGGTGGGTGGGGTGGGGGGGGGGTGTGGGGGGGTGGGTGGGGTGGGGGGGGTGGGGTGGGGGGTGTGGGGGGTGGGGTGGGTGGGGGGTGGGGGGTGGGGGGTGTGGTGGGGGGTGGGGGGTGGGTGGGGGTGGTGTGGGGGGGGTGGGTGGGTGGGGGGGTGGGGGGGGGTGGGGGGTGGTGGGGGTGGGGGGGTGGTGGTGGGGGGGGGGTGTGGTGGGGGGTGGGGGGGGGTGGGGGGGTGTGGGGGTGGGGTGGGGGGGGGGTGGGTGGGGGGGTGGGGGTGGGGGGGTGGGGTGGGGTGTGGGGGTGGGGGGGGGTGGGGGTGGGGGGGTGGGGGGGGTGGGGGGTGGGGGTGGGTGGGGGGTGGGGGGGGGGTGGGTGGGGTGGGGGGGGGTGGGTGGGGGGTGGGGGGGGTGGGGGGGTGGGGGTGGGGGGTGGGGTGTGGGGGGGTGGTGGGGGGTGGGGGGGGGGTGGGGGGTGGGGGGTGGGGGGGGGTGGGGGGGGTGGGGGGGGGTGGGGGTGTGGTGTGGGGTGGGGGGGGGGTGGGTGTGGTGGGGTGGGGGGGTGGGTGTGGGGGTGTGGGGGTGGGGTGGTGGGGGGGGGGTGGGTGGGGGTGGGGGGGGGTGGGGGGTGGGTGGGGGTGGTGGGGGGGTGGGGTGGGGTGTGGGTGGGGGGGGTGGGGGGGGGTGGGGGGGGGGTGGGGGTGGGTGTGGGGGGGGGTGGGGGGGGGGTGGGGGTGGGTGGGGGGGGTGGTGGGTGGTGGGGGGGGTGGGGGGGGTGGTGGGGGGGGGTGTGGGGGGGTGGGGGGTGGGGGGGGGTGTGGGGGGGGGTGGGTGGGGGGTGGGGGTGGGTGGGGGGGGTGGGGGGTGGTGGGGGTGTGGGGTGGTGGGGGGGGTGGTGGGTGGGGGTGGGGGGGGGGTGGGGGGGTGGGGGGGGGGTGGGTGGGTGGGGGGGGGTGGGTGGGGGGGGGGTGTGGGGGGGGGTGGGGTGGGGGGGTGTGTGTGGGGGGTGGGGTGGGGGGGTGGGGGGGGTGGGGGTGGGGGGGTGGGGGTGGGGGTGGGTGGGGGGGGTGGGGTGGGGGGTGTGGTGGGGGGGGGTGGGGGGGGGGTGGGTGGGGGGGGGTGGTGGGGGGGGTGTGGGGGGGGTGGGTGGTGGGTGGGGGTGGGGGGGGGTGGGTGGGGGGGTGGGGTGGGGGGTGGTGGGGGGGGGGTGGGGTGGGGGTGGGGGGTGGGGTGGGGTGGGGGGGGGTGTGGGGGGTGGGGGGGGGTGGGGGGTGGGGGGGGGGTGGGTGGTGGGGTGGGGGGGGGTGGGGGGTGGGGTGGGTGTGGGGGTGGGGGGTGGGTGGGGGGGGTGGGGGGGGTGGGGTGGGGGGGGGTGGGTGTGGGGGGGGGGTGGTGGGGGGTGGGGGGGGGGTGTGGTGGGGTGGGGGGGGGGTGGTGGGTGGGGGGGTGGGTGGGGGTGGGGGGGGTGGTGGGGGGTGGGGGTGTGGGGGGGGGTGGGGGGGGTGGGGGTGGGGGGGGTGGGGGGGTGGGGGTGGGGGTGTGGGTGGTGGGGGGGGGTGGTGGGTGGGGTGGGGGGTGGGTGGGGGGGGGTGGGGGTGGGGGTGGTGGGTGGGGGTGGTGGGGGGTGGGGGGGGGGTGGTGGGGTGGGGGTGGGGGTGGGTGGTGGGGGGGGTGGGTGGGGGTGGGTGGTGGGGGTGGGGGGGGTGGGGGGGTGGGGGGGTGGGTGGGGGGTGGGGGGGGTGGGGTGGGGGGTGGGGGTGGGGGGGGTGGGGGGGTGGGTGGTGGGGTGTGGGGGGTGTGGGTGGGGGTGTGGGTGGGGTGGGGGGTGGGGGGTGTGGGGGTGGGTGGGTGGGTGGGGGTGGTGTGGGGGGGGTGGGGGTGGGGGTGGTGGGGGGGTGGGGTGTGGTGGGGTGTGGTGGGGTGGGGGGGTGGGGGTGGTGGGGTGGGGGGGTGTGGGGGGGGGTGGGGTGGGGGGGGTGGGGGTGGGTGGGGGGTGGGGGGTGGGGTGGGGGGGGGGTGTGGGGGGGGTGGGGTGGGGGGGGTGGGTGGGGGGGGGGTGGGGGTGGTGGGGGGGGTGGGGGGGGTGGGTGGTGGGTGGGGGTGGTGGGGTGGGGTGGGGGGGGTGGGGGGTGTGGGGGGTGGGGGGGGGTGGTGGGGTGGGGGGGGGTGGGGGGGGGGTGGGTGGGGGGTGGGTGGGGGGGTGGGGGTGGGGGGTGGGGGGGGTGGGGGGGGTGGGGTGGGGGGTGGGGGGGTGGTGGGGGGGGTGGTGGGGGGGTGGGGTGGGGGGGTGGGGGGTGGGGGGGTGTGTGTGGGGGGGGTGGTGGGGGTGGGTGGGGGGTGGGGGGGGGTGGGTGGGGGGGTGGGGTGGGGGGGGTGGGGTGGGGGGGTGGGGTGGGGGGTGTGGGGGTGGGGGGGGTGGGGGGGTGGGTGGGGGGTGGTGGGGTGGGGGGGTGGGGGGTGGGGTGGTGGGGGGTGGGGGGGGGGTGGGGGGGTGTGGGGGGGGGTGGGGGGGTGGGGGTGGGGGGGGTGTGGTGGGGGGTGGGGGGGTGGGGTGGGTGGGGGGGGTGGGGGGTGGGTGGGGGTGTGGGGGTGGGTGGGGGGTGGGTGGGGGTGGGGGGGTGGGGTGGGGTGTGGGGGGGGTGGGGTGGGGGGGTGGGGTGGGGTGGGGGTGGGGGGTGGGGGTGGGGGTGGGGGGTGGGGGTGGGGGGTGGTGGGGGGGGGTGGGGGTGGGGGTGGGGGGGGGTGGGTGGGGTGGGTGGGGGGGGTGGGGGGTGGGTGGGGGGTGGGGGGGTGGGGGTGGGGGGGTGGGGGGGGTGGGTGGGGGTGGGGGGGGGGTGGGTGTGGGGGGTGGGGGGGGGGTGGTGGGGGGTGGGGGGTGGGGTGTGGGGGGGGGGTGGGGTGGGGGGTGGGGGGGGTGGGGGGTGGGTGGTGGGGGGGGTGGGGGTGTGGGGGTGGGGGGGTGGGGGGGGTGGGGTGGGGTGGGGGGGGTGGGGGTGGGGGGTGGGGGTGGGGGTGGGGGTGGGGGTGGGGGGGGGTGGGTGGGGGGTGGGGGGTGGGGGTGGGGGGGGGTGGGGGGGGGGTGGGGGTGGGTGGGGGTGGGGGGTGGGGGGGGGGTGGGGTGTGGGGGGGGTGGTGGGGGGTGGGGTGGGTGGGGGGGGGGTGGGGGTGGGGGGTGGGGGGGGGGTGGGGGGGTGGGGGGGGGGTGGGGGGGTGGGGTGGGGGGGGGGTGGGGGGGTGGGGGTGGGGGGTGGGGGTGGGGTGGTGGGGGGGTGGGGTGGGGGGGGTGGGGTGGGGGGGGGTGGGGTGGGGGGTGGGGGGGGGGTGGGGGGGGTGGGGTGGGGGGGGGGTGGGGGGTGGGGTGGTGGGGGGGTGGGTGGGGGGGGGGTGGGGGGTGGGGGGTGGGGGGGGGGTGGGGGGGTGGGTGGGGGTGGTGGGGGGGGGTGGGGGGGGGTGGGGGTGGGGGGGTGGGGGTGGGGGGTGTGGTGGGGGGTGTGGGGGGTGGGGGGTGTGTGGGGGGTGGTGGGGGGTGTGGTGTGTGGTGGTGGGGGGGGGGTTGTGTGGGGGGTGGGGTGGGGGTGGGGGTGGGGGGTGGTGTGTGGGGGGGTGGGGGTGTGGGGTGGTGGGGGTGGTGTGGGTGGTGGGGGGTGGGTGGTGTGTGGGGGGTGGTGGGGGGTGTGGGGTGGGGGGTGTGTGGTGGGGGCGTGGGGTGGGGGGTGGGGTTGTGGGGTGGGGGGGGGGTGTGTGGGGGGTGGGGGTGTGGGTGTGGGGTGGGGTGGGGGTTGTGTGTGGGGTGTGGGGGTGTGTGTGTGGGTGTGGGGGGGTGGGTGTGTGGGTGGTGGGGGGTGGTGGGGTGGTGGGTGGGGTGGGTGTGGGGGGGGGGTGGGTGGTGGGGTGGGGTGTGGTGGGGTGGGGGGTGGGGTGTGGGTGTGGTG
>CM070494.1:38630033-38645912 GCA_036324585.1 Champsocephalus esox
GTGAGGACAGACAAGGTGTGAGGAGAGACCAGGTGTGAGGAGAGACAAGGTGACAAGGTGTGAGGACAGACAAGGTGTGAGGAAGACAAGGTGTGAGGACAGACAAGGTGTGAGGACAGACAAGGTGTGAGAAAGACAAGGTGTGAGGACAGACAAGGTGTGAGGACAGACAAGGTGTGAGGAGACCAGTGTGAGGAGAGACAAGGTGACAAGGTGTGAGGACAGACAAGGTGTGAGGAGAGACAAGGTGTGAGGACAGACAAGGTGTGAGGACAGACAAGGTGTGAGGAGAGACCAGGTGTGAGGAGAGACAAGGTGACAAGGTGTGAGGACAGACAAGGTGTGAGGAGAGACAAGGTGTGAGGACAGACAAGGTTTGAGGACAGACAAGGTGTGAGGAGAGACAAGGTGACAAGGTGTAAGGACAGACAAGGTGTGAGGACAGACAAGGTGTGAGGACAGACAAGGTGTGAGGACAGACAAGGTGTGAGGACAGACAAGGTGTGAGGACAGACAAGGTGTGAGGACAGACAAGGTGTGAGGAAAGACAAGGTGTGAGGACAGACAAGGTGTGAGGACAGACAAGGTGTGAGGAGAGACCAGGTGTGAGGAGAGACAAGGTGACAAGGTGTGAGGACAGACAAGGTGTGAGGAGAGACAAGGTGTGAGGACAGACAAGGTGTGAGGACAGACAAGGTGTGAGGACAGACAAGGTGTAAGGACAGACAAGGTTTGAGGACAGACAAGGTGTGAGGAGAGACAAGGTGACAAGGTGTAAGGACAGACAAGGTGTGAGGACAGACAAGGTGTGAGGACAGACAAGGTGTGAGGACAGACAAGGTGTAAGGACAGACAAGAGGTGAGGACAGACAAGGTGTGAGGACAGACAAGGTGTGAGGACAGACAAGGTGTGAGGAAAGACAAGGTGTGAGGACAGACAAGGTGTGAGGAGAGACCAGGTGTGAGGAGAGACAAGGTGACAAGGTGTGAGGACAGACAAGGTGTGAGGAGAGACAAGGTGTGAGGACAGACAAGGTGTGAGGACAGACAAGGTGTGAGGACAGACAAGGTGTGAGGACAGACAAGGTGTGAGGAGAGACAAGGTGTGAGGACAGACAAGGTGTGAGGACAGACAAGGTGTGAGGACAGACAAGGTGTAAGGACAGACAAGGTTTGAGGACAGACAAGGTGTGAGGAGAGACAAGGTGTGAGGACAGACAAGGTTTGAGGACAGACAAGGTGTGAGGAGAGACAAGGTGACAAGGTGTAAGGACAGACAAGGTGTGAGGAGAGACAAAATGTGAGGACAGACAAGGTGTGAGGACAGATAAGTTGACAAGGTGTGAGGAGAGACAAGGTGTGAGGACAGACAAGGTGACAAGGTGTAAGGACAGACAAGGTTTGAGGACGGACAAGGTGTGAGGAGAGAAAAGGTGTGAGGAGAGCCAAGGTGACAAGGTGTAAGGACAGACAAGGTGTGAGGAGAGACAAGGTGTGAGGACAGACAAGGTGTGAGGACAGACAAGGTGTGAGGAGAGACAAGGTGACAAGGTGACAACAAGGTGTAAGGACAGACAAGGTGTGAGGACAGACAAGGTGTGAGGACAGATAAGTTGACAAGGTGTGAGGAGAGACAAGGTGTGAGGACAGACAAGGTGACAAGGTGTAAGGACAGACAAGGTTTGAGGACAGACAAGGTGTGAGGAGAGACAAGGTGTGAGGAGAGACAAGGTGACAAGGTGTAAGGACAGACAAGGTGTGAGGAGAGACAAGGTGTGAGGACAGACAAGGTGTGAGGACAGACAAGGTGACAAGGTGTAAGGACAGACAAGGTTTGAGGACAGACAAGGTGTGAGGACAGACAAGGTGTGAGGAGAGACCAGGTGTGAGGAGAGGCAAGGTGACAAGGTGACAACAAGGTGTAAGGACAGACAAGGTGTGAGGACAGACAAGGTGTGAGGAGAGACAATGTGTGAGGAGAGACAAGGTGTGAGGAGAGACCAGGTGTGAGGAGAGACAAGGTGACAAGGTGACAACAAGGTGTAAGGACAGACAAGGTGTGAGGACAGACAAGGTGTGAGGAAAGACAAGGTGTGAGGACAGACAAGGTGTGAGGACAGACAAGGTGTGAGGAGAGACCAGGTGTGAGGAGAGACAAGGTGACAAGGTGTGAGGACAGACAAGGTGTGAGGAGAGACAATGTGTGAGGACAGACAAGGTGTGAGGACAGACAAGGTGTGAGGACAGACAAGGTGTGAGGACAGACAAGGTGTGAGGAGAGACAAGGTGTGAGGACAGACAAGGTGTGAGGACAGACAAGGTGTGAGGACAGACAAGGTTTGAGGACAGACAAGGTGTGAGGAGAGACAAGGTGACAAGGTGTAAGGACAGACAAGGTGTGAGGAGAGACAAAGTGTGAGGACAGACAAGGTGTGAGGACAGATAAGTTGACAAGGTGTGAGGAGAGACAAGGTGTGAGGACAGACAAGGTGTGAGGACAGACAAGGTGACAAGGTGTAAGGACAGACAAGGTTTGAGGAGAGACCAGGTGTGAGGAGAGACAAGGTGACAAGGTGACAACAAGGTGTAAGGACAGACAAGGTGTGAGGACAGACAAGGTGTGAGGACAGATAAGTTGACAAGGTGTGAGGAGAGACAAGGTGTGAGGACAGACAAGGTGACAAGGTGTAAGGACAGACAAGGTTTGAGGACAGACAAGGTGTGAGGAGAGACAAGGTGTGAGGAGAGACAAGGTGACAAGGTGTAAGGACAGACAAGGTGTGAGGAGAGACAAGGTGTGAGGACAGACAAGGTGTGAGGACAGACAAGGTGACAAGGTGTAAGGACAGACAAGGTTTGAGGACAGACAAGGTGTGAGGACAGACAAGGTGTGAGGAGAGACCAGGTGTGAGGAGAGGCAAGGTGACAAGGTGACAACAAGGTGTAAGGACAGACAAGGTGTGAGGACAGACAAGGTGTGAGGAGAGACAATGTGTGAGGAGAGACAAGGTGTGAGGAGAGACCAGGTGTGAGGAGAGACAAGGTGACAAGGTGACAACAAGGTGTAAGGACAGACAAGGTGTGAGGACAGACAAGGTGTGAGGACAGACAAGGTGTGAGGACAGACAAGGTGTGAGGAGAGACCAGGTGTGAGGAGAGACAAGGTGACAAGGTGACAACAAGGTGTAAGGACAGACAAGGTGTGAGGACAGACAAGGTGTGAGGAGAGACAAGGTGTGAGGACAGACAAGGTGACAAGGTGTGAGGACAGACAAGGTGTGAGGACAGACAAGGTGTGAGGAGAGACAAGGTGTGAGGACAGACAAGGTTTGAGGACAGACAAGGTGTGAGGAGAGACAAGGTGACAAGGTGTAAGGACAGACAAGGTGTGAGGAGAGACAAAATGTGAGGACAGACAAGGTGTGAGGACAGATAAGTTGACAAGGTGTGAGGAGAGACAAGGTGTGAGGACAGACAAGGTGACAAGGTGTAAGGACAGACAAGGTTTGAGGACAGACAAGGTGTGAGGAGAGAAAAGGTGTGAGGAGAGCCAAGGTGACAAGGTGTAAGGACAGACAAGGTGTGAGGAGAGACAAGGTGTGAGGACAGACAAGGTGTGAGGACAGACAAGGTGACAAGGTGTAAGGACAGACAAGGTTTGAGGAGAGACCAGGTGTGAGGAGAGACAAGGTGACAAGGTGACAACAAGGTGTAAGGACAGACAAGGTGTGAGGACAGACAAGGTGTGAGGACAGATAAGTTGACAAGGTGTGAGGAGAGACAAGGTGTGAGGACAGACAAGGTGACAAGGTGTAAGGACAGACAAGGTTTGAGGACAGACAAGGTGTGAGGAGAGACAAGGTGTGAGGAGAGACAAGGTGACAAGGTGTAAGGACAGACAAGGTGTGAGGAGAGACAAGGTGTGAGGACAGACAAGGTGTGAGGACAGACAAGGTGACAAGGTGTAAGGACAGACAAGGTTTGAGGACAGACAAGGTGTGAGGACAGACAAGGTGTGAGGAGAGACCAGGTGTGAGGAGAGGCAAGGTGACAAGGTGACAACAAGGTGTAAGGACAGACAAGGTGTGAGGACAGACAAGGTGTGAGGAGAGACAATGTGTGAGGAGAGACAAGGTGTGAGGAGAGACCAGGTGTGAGGAGAGACAAGGTGACAAGGTGACAACAAGGTGTAAGGACAGACAAGGTGTGAGGACAGACAAGGTGTGAGGACAGACAAGGTGTGAGGACAGACAAGGTGTGAGGAAAGACAAGGTGTGAGGACAGACAAGGTGTGAGGACAGACAAGGTGTGAGGAGAGACCAGGTGTGAGGAGAGACAAGGTGACAAGGTGTGAGGACAGACAAGGTGTGAGGAGAGACAAGGTGTGAGGACAGACAAGGTGTGAGGACAGACAAGGTGTGAGGACAGACAAGGTGTGAGGACAGACAAGGTGTGAGGACAGACAAGGTGTGAGGACAGACAAGGTGTGAGGACAGACAAGGTTTGAGGACAGACAAGGTGTGAGGAGAGACAAGGTGACAAGGTGTAAGGACAGACAAGGTGTGAGGAGAGACAAAGTGTGAGGACAGACAAGGTGTGAGGACAGATAAGTTGACAAGGTGTGAGGAGAGACAATGTGTGAGGACAGACAAGGTGTGAGGACAGACAAGGTGACAAGGTGTAAGGACAGACAAGGTTTGAGGAGAGACCAGGTGTGAGGAGAGACAAGGTGACAAGGTGACAACAAGGTGTAAGGACAGACAAGGTGTGAGGACAGACAAGGTGTGAGGACAGATAAGTTGACAAGGTGTGAGGAGAGACAAGGTGTGAGGACAGACAAGGTGACAAGGTGTAAGGACAGACAAGGTTTGAGGACAGACAAGGTGTGAGGAGAGACAAGGTGTGAGGAGAGACAAGGTGACAAGGTGTAAGGACAGACAAGGTGTGAGGAGAGACAAGGTGTGAGGACAGACAAGGTGTGAGGACAGACAAGGTGACAAGGTGTAAGGACAGACAAGGTTTGAGGACAGACAAGGTGTGAGGACAGACAAGGTGTGAGGAGAGACCAGGTGTGAGGAGAGGCAAGGTGACAAGGTGACAACAAGGTGTAAGGACAGACAAGGTGTGAGGACAGACAAGGTGTGAGGAGAGACAATGTGTGAGGAGAGACAAGGTGTGAGGAGAGACCAGGTGTGAGGAGAGACAAGGTGACAAGGTGACAACAAGGTGTAAGGACAGACAAGGTGTGAGGACAGACAAGGTGTGAGGACAGACAAGGTGTGAGGAGAGACCAGGTGTGAGGAGAGACAAGGTGACAAGGTGACAACAAGGTGTAAGGACAGACAAGGTGTGAGGACAGACAAGGTGTGAGGAGAGACAAGGTGTGAGGACAGACAAGGTGACAAGGTGTGAGGACAGACAAGGTGTGAGGACAGACAAACAAACAAGTTGGGCAGATAAAGTGTGTGTCTGATATATCCTGACCTGAGAGGAAGCTGATGAAGAGTCCGACGAAGACGACGGTGAGGCAGCTGAAGGCGCTGTACCACATGTACGACAACGAGTAAAACCTCTGCAGTCCAGAGGGACGGCTGCAAACAGAGAGTTTAAATACACTTTGATAAAGAGGACACATGTTCAGAATAATAATAATAACTTTAATAAAGCGCCTTTCAGGAACCCAAGGTCGCTTAACAAGAAACATTTAAGGACAAGACGTAACACAGGGCGCAGAAGTGTTACATAGCAGGGGGGGTTCAGAGAAGGGGCGTTACGGCAGCAGGGAGGGAGTTCCAGGGGGGGGGCGCGACACTGAAGGCACGGCCCCCGGAGGTGCGGAGGCGTGAATGGGGAAAGGAGAGCAGGCCGGAGTCTGGGGATCGAAGTAGGGCTGCACGGTATATCGTGTCGTGACGATAATCGCGATATGCACATCGCAGGGCGTACGATTCTTTTAATTCATTTAGGACGTGCGATATTAAGTAGGCAAATTAACTCAAACACGCCATGTGACAATTATTTTGCTGCTTGCTACAAAAGGAAAACGTGCGCGGCTCTCGGTTCTTGAGTGAGTGACAGCAAACCAATGACCATCAAACCTCCAAAGCAAACGGACCGGAGATCAAAGGGAGAAACACTGAGTGCTAACCGAGCTAGCTCAGCTCGTTGCTCCGATAACTTAAGATCCAGACGTCCGCGACTAAAATCCTTCATCCGGTTAAATATAGTTTAAAAAATACCAATTGTATCATTAAAGTTCAAGAGAGGAAAAATCTGTCTTTTCTTCAAATCCTGTATGTTTTTAAAATCGCAATGTCCGTTTTTTCCAATATCGTGCAGCCCTAGATCGAAGGGTGCGGGACGGGGTGTAAGGCTGGAGGAGATCAGTGAGGGGCCGAGGGGAGAGGGCACGGAGGGGCTTGGAGGTGACGAGGAGGAGATTGTAGGCGATGCGGGACTTGACCGGGAGCCAGTGGAGGTCGGAGGGAGTGGGGGTGATGTGCTGCCAGCGCTCGGTGCTCAGTGTGAGGACCCTGGCAGCTGAGTTCTGGATGTACTGGAGCCGGTCCAGGGTTCTGCTGGGAACCCCGGGCAGGAGTCCGTTGCAGTAGTGCAGGCGGGAGCTAATGAAACAACGAATCAGCTTCCCAGCAACAGAGTCGGAGTGATGGCCGGAGTCTGGATATATTGCTGAGGTGGAAGAAGGCTGATTTTGAAACTGACTTGATGTGGTTCTGAAATGAAAGGGTTGAATCCAAAGACGACTCCAAGGTGGCGGACCTGAGGGGACGGGGAGATGGTGGGACCGTGGATGCTGAGGAGCAGATCTCTTCCTCTCTCACATTCTCTCTACTCTTCTTCTCTCTCTCTTTTTTCTTCTCTTCTCTACTTTCTCCTCGTCTCTCTCTCTTTCCTCTCTCTTCTTCTTCTTTCTCTCTCTCTCTCTCTCTTCTCTCTTCTCTCTCTCTCTCTCACTTCTCTCTCTCTCTTTTCTTCTCTTCTCTCTATCTCTCTACTTCTTCTTCTTCTTTCACTCTCTCTTCTCTTCTCTTTCTCTTCTTCTCTTTTCACTTCTTACTCTCTCTTCTCTATCTACTCTTCTTCTCTCTTCTCTTCTCTCTCTCTTCTCTCACTCTCTTTATCTCTCTACTCTTCTTTCTCCTCTTCCTCTCTTCTCTCTCTTCTCTTCTCACTCTCTCTCCTTCTTCTTCTCTCTCTCTCCTTCTTCTCTCTTTCTCTCTCTCTCTCTTCTCTTCTCTCTCTATCTCTCTCTCTCTACTCTCTTCTCTCTCTCTCTTCTCCTCTTCTCTTCTCTTCTCCTCTTCTCTCTCTTCTTCTCTCTCTCTTCTCTTCTCTCTCTTCTCTCTCTCTTCTTCTCTCTCTCTTCTCTCTTCTCTTCTCTCTTCTTCTCTCTTCTCTCTCTTCTCTCTTCTCTCTTCTCTTCTTCTCTTTCTCTTCTCTCTCTCTTCTCTCTCTCTTCTCTCTTTCTTCTCTCTTCTTCTCTCTTCTTCTCTTCTTCTCTCTTCTCTCTTCTTCTTCTCTTCTTCTCTCTCTCTCTTCTCTTCTCTTCTCTCTTTCTCTTCTCTCTCTCTTTCTCTCTCTTCTCTCTTCTCTCTTCTCTTCTTCTCTCTCTCTCTCTTCTCTCTTCTTCTCTCTCTTCTCTCTTCTTCTCTCTCTCTTCTCTCTTCTCTCTTCTCTCTTCTCTTTCTCTCTCTTCTTCTCTTCTCTCTCTTCTCTCTCTCTCTTCTCTTCTCTTCTCTCTCTCTTCTCTTCTCTTCTCTCTTCTCTCTCTTTCTCTTCTCTCTCCTCTCTTCTCTCTCTTCTCTCTTCTCTCTTCTCTTCTTCTCTCTTCTCTTCTCCTCTCTTCTCTTCTCTCTTCTCTTCTCTCTTCTTCTCTTCTCTCTTTCTCTCTCTTCTCTCTTTCTTCTCTCTTCTTCTCTTCTTCTCTCTCTTTCTCTCTCTCTCTTCTTCTCTTCTCTCTTTCTTCTCTCTTCTCTCTCCTCTCTTCTTTCTCTTCTCTCTTCTTCTCTTCTTTCTCCTCTTCTCTTCTCTCTCTTCTCTCTTCTCTCTTTCTCTCTCTCTCTTCTCTCTTCTTCTCTTCTTCTCTCTCTCTCTTTCTCTCTTCTCTCTTCTTCTCTCTCTTTCTTCTTCTCTCTTCTCTTCTCTCTTTTCTTCTCTCTTTCTCTTCTCTCTCTTCTCTCTTCTCTCTCTTCTCTTCTCTTTCTCTCTTCTTTCTCTCTTCTCTTCTCTCTTTCTCTTCTCTTCTTCTCTTCTCTCTTCTCTCTCTCTCTTCTCTTTCTCTCTTCTCTCTTCTCTTCTCTTCTCTTTCTTCTTCTCTTTCTTCTCTCTTCTTCTCTTTCTCTCTCTCTTCTTCTTCTCTTTCTTCTCTCTCTTCTTTCTTCTTCTCTTCTCTTTCTCTCTCTTCTTCTTCTCTCTTCTTCTTCTCTTTTCTCTCTTCTTTCTCTTCTTTCTCTCTCTCTCTTCTTCTCTTTTCCTCTTCTTCTCTTCTTCTTTCTCCTCTCTTCTCTCTTCTCTCTTCTCTTCTCTCTTCTTCTTCTTCTCTTCCTTCTTCTCTTCTCTCTCTCTTCTTCTCTCCTTCTCTTCTCTCTTTCTCTCTCTTCTCTTCTCTCTCTTCTTCTCTCTCTTCTCTTCTCTTCTCTCTCTTCTTTCTCTCTTCTCTCTTCTTCTCTCTTCTCTTCTCTCTCTCCTTCTCTTCTTCTTCTCTCTCTTCTCTTCTTTTCTCTTCTCTCTCCTTCTCTTTCTCTCTCTCTTCTTTCTTCTCTTCTTTCCTCTTCTTCTCTTCTCCTCTTCTCTCTTTCTCTTCTCTCTTCTTCTCCTCTTCTCTTCTCTCTCTTCTCTCTTCTCTCTTCTTCTCTCTTCTCTTCTCTCTCTTCTTCTCTTCTTCTCTCTCTTCTCTCTTCTCTCTTCTCTTCTCTCTCTTCTCTCTTCTCTTCTCTCTCCTCTCTCTCTTTCTTCTCTTCTTTCTCTCTCCTTCTCTTCTCTTCTTCTCTCTTCCTCTTCTTTCTCTCTTCTTCTTCTCTCTTCTCTCTCCTTCTCTTTCTTCTCTCTTCTCTTTCTCTTCTTCTCTCTCTCTTCTCTCTTCTCTTCTTCTTTCTCTTTCTTCTTCTCTTCTCTTCTCTTTCCTCTTTTCTCTCTTCTCTCTTCTTCCTCTTCTTCTTCTTCTCTCTTCTTCTTCTCTCTCTTCTCTTCTCTCTTTCTTCTTCTTCTCTCTTCTCTCTTCTTCTCTTTCTCTTCTTCTCTCTCTCTCTCTCTCTTCTTCTTTCTCTCTTCTTCTCTCTTTCTCTCTCTTCTCTTCTCTCTCTTCTCTTCTCTCTTCTCTTCTCTCTTCTCCTCTTCTTCCTTCTCTCTTCTCTTTCTTCTTCTCTCTTTCTCTTCTTCTTTCTCTCTCTTCTCTCTTCTCTTCTCTCTCTCTTTCTCTCTTCTTCTCTTTCTCTCTTCTCTTTCCTCTTCTTCTTCTCCTTTCTTCTCTTCTTCTTCTCTCTCTTCTCTTCTTCTTCCTCTCTTCTCTTTCTCTTCTCTCTCTCTTCTTCTTCCTCTTCTCTCTTCTTCTTCTCTCTTCTCTCTTCTCTTCTCCTTCTTCTCTTCTCTTTCTCTTCTCTCTCTCTTCTCTCTTTCTTCTCTCTCTTCTTCTCTTTTCTCTCTTCTCTTCTCTTCTCTCTCTTCTCTTCTCTCTTTTCTCTCTTCTCTCTCTCTTTCTTCTCTTCTTTCTCTCTTCTCTCTCTTCTATCTCTCTCTCTTCTCTCTTCTTCTCTTCTCTTCTTCTCTCTTCTCTCTTCTTTCTCTCTTCTCTCTCTCTTCTTCTCTCTTCTCTCTTCTCTCTTTCTCTTTCTCTCTCTTCTCTTCTCTCTCTCTCTTTCTCTTCTTTCTCTTTCTTCTTCTCTTCTCTTCTCTCTTCTCTTTCTTTCTCTCTCTCTTCTTTTCTCTCTTCTTCTTCTTTCTCTCTCTTTCTTCTCTTCTCTCTTCTCTCTTCTCTTCTCTCTTCTCTTCTCTTCTTCTCTCTTCTCTTCTCTTTCTCTTCTCTTTCTCTTCTTCTCTCTTCCTTTCTTCTTCTCCTCTCTTCTTCTTCTTTCTCTCTTCTTTCTTCTCTTCTCTCTCTCTTCTCTCTTTCTCTTCTTTCTCTCTTCTCTTTCTTCTCTTCTCTTCTTCTCTTTCTCTCTCTTCTTCTTCTTCTCTCTCTTCTCTTTCTTCTTTCTTCTCTTCTTCTCTCTCTTCTTCTCTCTCTTTCTTCTTCTCTCTCTCTCTTCTTTTCTCTCTTCTTTCTCTTCTTCTTCTTCTCTTTCTTTCTTTCTCTCTTTCTTCTCTTTCTTCTTCTCTCTCTTTTCTTCTTTCTTCTCTCTCTTCTTTCTCTCTTCTCTTTCTCTTCTCTCCTTCTCTTCTCTCTCTTCTCTTCTTTCTCTTCTTCTCTTTCTCTTCTTCTCTTCTCTCTTCTTCTTCTCTTCTCTCTTTTCTCTCTTCCTCTTCTTCTTCTCTTTCTTCTTCTTTCTCTCTCTTCTTTCTCTCTTCTTCTCTTCTCTTTCTTTCTCTTCTCTTCTTCTTCTTCTCTTCTTTCTTCTCCTTCTCTTTCTCTCTCTTCTTTTCTCTTTCTTCTTCTCTCTCTCTCTCTTTTCTCTTCTCTTCTCTTCTCCTTTTCTTCTTCTCTTCTTTCTCTTCTTTCTCTTTCTCTCTTCTCTCTTTCTCTCTTCTCTCTCTCTCTCTTTCTCTCTCTTCTCTTCTTCTCTTCTTTCTCTTCTCTTTCTCTCTCTTTCTCTTTCTCTCTTCTCTTCTTTTCTCTTCTCTTTCTCTCTCTTCTCTTCTCTTTCTCTCTTTCTCTTCTCTTTCTCTCTTCTCTTCTTCTCTTCTCTTCTTTCTCTCTTCTTCTTCTTCTCTCTTCTCTTCTTCTCTCTTTCTTCTTCTCTTTCTTCTTCTCTTCTCTTTCTTCTTCTCTCTCTCTTCTTTCTCTTCTCTTCTCTTCTTCTTTCTCTCTTTCTTCTTCTCTCTCTTTCTCTCTTCTCTCTTCTTTCTCTTCTTCTCCTTCTCTTCTTTCTCTTCTCTTCTTCTCTCTTCTCTTTCTTTCTCTCTTCTTCTTTCTCTCTTCTCTCTCTTCTCTTCTTTCTCTTCTCTTTCTTCCTCTCTTTCTCTTCTCTCTTCTCTTCTCTTCTTCTTCTCTTCTTCTCTTTTCTTCTCTCTTCTCTTCTTCTCTTCTTTCTCTTCTTCTTTCTTCTCTTCTCTTCTCTTTCCTTCTTCTCTTTCTCTCTTTCTCTCTTTCTCTCTTCTTTCTCTTTCTCTCTCTTCTCTCTCTCTTCTTCTCTTCTCTTCTCTCTCTTCTCTCTTCTCTCTTCTCTTCTCTCTTCTCTTCTCTCTTTCTTCTCTCTCTTCTCTTTCTTCTCTCTTTCTTCTTCTCTTCTTCTTTCTTTCTCTTCTTTCTCTCTTTCTTCTTCTCTTCTCTCTTCTTCTCTCTTTCTTCCTCTTCTCTCTTCTCTCTCTTTCTTCTTTCTTCTCTTCTCTTCTCCTCTTCTTCTCTTCTCTTCTTTCTTCTCTCTTTCTTTCTTCTTCTCTCTCTCTTCTCTCTTCTTTCTCTCTTCTTCTCTCTTTCTCTTCTCTTCTCTTCTTCTCTTCTCTTCTCTTCTTCTCTTCTTCTCTTCTTCTCTCTCTCTCTCTTCTCTCTTCTCTTCTCTCTTTTCTTCTCTCTTCTTTCTTCTTCTTCTTTCTCTCTTTCTTCTCTCTCTTCTTCTCTTCTTCTCTCTCTTTCTTCTCTTCTCTCTTCTTCTTCTCTCTTTCTTCTCTCTTTCTTCTTCTCTTCTCTTCTCCTCTTCTTCTCTTCTCTTCTTCTTCTCTTTCTCTTCTCTTTCTCTCTTCTCTTCTTCTCTTCTCTTCTTTCTCTCTTCTTTCTTCTCTCTTCTCTTTCTCTTCTTCTCTCTTTCTCTTCTTCTCTCTTCTTCTTCTTCTTCTTCTCTTCTTCTCTTCTCTTCTCTCTTCTCTTTCTCTTCTTCTTCTCTCTTCTTTCTCTTCTCTTCTTCTCTTCTCTCTTCTCTTCTTTCTTCTTCTTCTTCTCTTCTTCTCTTTCTCTTCTCTTCTCTCTTCTTCTCTCTCTTTCTTCTTCTTCTCTTCTCTTTCTCTCTCTTCTCTTCTCTCTCTTCTCTTCTTCTCTCTCTTCTTTCCTCTCTCTTCTTCTCTCTTCTCTCTTCTTCTCTTCTTCTCTTCTCTCTTCTTCTCTCTTCTCTTTCTTCTCTTCTCTTCTTCTCTCTCTTCTCTCTTTCTTCTCTTCTCTTCTCTCTTCTCTTCTTCTCTTTCTTCTCTCTTCTCTTCTTCTCTTCTCTTCTTCTTCTCTTTCTCTCTTCTCTTCTCTTCTTTCTCTTCTTTCTTCTTCTCTTTCTCTTCTTCTCTTCTCTCTTCTCTTCTTCTCTCTTCTTCTCTCTTCTTCTCTTCTTCTCTTTCTTTCTCTCTTCTCCTCTCTTCTTCTCTTCTCTTCTTCTTCTTCTCTTCTCTCTCTTCTCTTCTCTCTTCTTCTTCTCTTCTCTCTCTTCTTCTCTTTCTCTCTTCTTTCTCTTCTCTTCTTCTCTCTTTCTCTTCTCTTCTCTTCTCTCTCTTCTTCTCTTTCTCTTCTCTCTTCTCTTCTTCTTCTCTCTCTTCTTTTCTTCTCTCTTCTTCTTTCTTTCTCTTCTCTCTTTCTTCTTCTCTTCTTCTCTTTCTTCTTCTTTCTCTTCTTCTTCTTCTCTTCTTTCTTCTCTCTTCTTCTTCTCTCTTCTCTTTCTCTTCTTTCTTCTCTCTTCTTCTCTCTTCTCTTCTTCTCTTTCTTCTTCTCTTCTCTTTCTCTCTTCTTCTCTTCTCTTCTTCTCTCTTCTTCTTTCTCTCTTTCTCTCTTCTCTTCTCTCTTCTCTTTCTTCTTCTTCTTCTTCTCTTCTCTTTCTTCTTCTCTTCTTTCTCTTCTTTCTTCTCTCTCTTCTCTCTTTCTCTTCTTCTTCTTTCTCTTCTTCTTCTTTCTCTTCTCTCTTCTCTTCTCTTCTCTTCTTCTTTCTTCTCTTCTCTCTCTTTCTCTCTTCTTTCTCTTCTTCTCTTCTCTTTCTCTTCTCTTCTTCTTCTCTCTTCTTCTTCTCTCTTCTCTTCTCTTCTCTTCTCTCTTCTTTCTCTTCTCTTCTTCTTCTCTTCTTCTTTCTTCTCTTCTTCTCTCTTCTTCTCCTCTTCTTCTTCTTCTCTCTTCTCTTCTTTCTCTTCTTCTCTTCTCTTCTCTCTTCTCTTTCTCTCTTCTCTTCTCTCTTTCTTCTCTTCTTTCTCTTCTTCTCTCTTCTCTTCTCTTTCTTCTTCTCTTCTTCTTTCTCTCTTCTTCTCTTCTCTTCTTCTTTCTTTCTCTCTCTTTCTCTTCTCTCTTTCTTCTCTCTTCTCTCTTCTTTCTTCTCTTCTCTTCTCTTCTTCTCTCTTCTTTCTTCTTCTCTTTCTCTCTCTTTCTTCTCTCTTCTTCTTCTTCTCTTTCTTCTTCTCTCTTCTCTTCTTCTTTCTTCTCTCTTCTCTTCTCTTCTTCTTTCTCTTCTCTTCTTTCTCTTCTCTTCTTCTCTTTCTTCTCTTCTCTTCTCTTCTTCTTTCTCTTCTTCTCTTTCTCTTCTCTTTCTCTTCTTCTCTTCTTCTCTTCTTCTCTTCTCTTCTTTCTCTCTTCTCTTCTTCTTCTCTTCTTTCTTCTCTTCTTCTCTCTTTCTTCTCTCTTCTCTTCTTTCTTCTCTCTCTCTTTCTTCTTTCTCTTCTCTTTCTTCTTTCTCTTCTCTTCTTCTTCTTTCTCTCTTTCTTCTCTCTTCTTCTTCTTTCTCTCTTCTTTCTCTCTCTTCTCTCTTCTTTCTCTTCTCTTCTCTCTTTCTTCTCTCTTCTTCTTTCTCTTCTCTCTCTTCTTCTCTCTCTTCTCTCTCTTTCTTTCTTCTCTTCTTTCTTCTCTTCTCTCTCTTCTTCTTCTCTTTCTCTCTTCTCTTCTTTCTTCTTCTCTTTCTTCTCTTCTTCTCTTCTCTTCTCTTTCTTCTTCTCTCTTCTTCTTCTTCTCTCTTCTTCTCTCTTCTTCTCTCTTTCTTTCTCTCTCTTCTTCTCTCTTCTCTTCTCTTCTCTCTTCTTTCTCTCTCTTCTTCTCTCTTCTTTCTCTTCTTCTCTTCTCTCTTCTCTTCTCTTTCTTCTTCTTTCTTCTTCTCTCTCTTCTTCTTTCTCTTCTCTTCTTCTCTTCTCTTCTCTTTCTCTCTTCTCTTCTTCTCTTTCTTCTCTTCTCTCTTCTTCTTTCTCTTCTTTCTTCTCTCTTCTCTCTCTTCTCTTTCTTCTCTCTTCTCTTTCTCTTCTTCTCTTCTCTTCTCTCTTTCTCTTCTTCTCTCTTCTTCTTTCTCTTTCTCTCTTCTTTCTCTCTCTTCTTCTTCTCTTCTCTTCTTTCTTCTCTTCTTCTCTCTTTCTTCTCTCTTCTCTTCTCTCTTCTTTCTTCTTCTTTCTCTCTTTCTTCTTCTCTTCTTTCTCTCTTCTCTTCTTCTCTTCTTCTCTTCTCTCTTCTCTCTTCTTCTTCTCTTCTTCTCTCTTCTCTTCTCTCTTCTTCTCTTTCTCTCTTTCTTCTCTCTCTTCTTCTTCTCTCTTCTCTCTTCTCTTCTCTTCTCTCTTCTCTTCTTCTCTTCTTCTCTCTTCTCTTCTCTTCTCTCTTTCTCTTCTTTCTTCTTCTCTTCTTCTTTCTCTTCTCTTCTCTTCTTCTCTTCTCTCTTCTTCTCTTTCTCTTTCTTCTTCTCTCTCTTCTTCTCTCTTCTCTTCTTTCTCTCTTCTTCTTCTCTTTCTCTTCTTCTCTCTTCTCTTCTTCTCTTCTTCTCTCTCTTCTCTTCTTCTCTCTTTCTTCTTCTTCTCTTTCTTCTCTCTTCTTCTTCTCTTTCTTCTTTCTCTTCTCTTCTTTCTCTCTCTTCTCTTCTTCTTCTTCTTTCTCTTCTTCTTCTCTCTCTTCTCTCTCTTTCTTCTTCTCTTCTTCTCTTCTCTCTTCTTCTCTCCTTTCTCTTCTCTTCTTCTCTCTTTCTTCTCTTCTTCTCTCTTCTCTCTTTCTTCTCTCTTCTCTTCTTCTCTTCTCTTCTCTTCTTCTCTCTTCTCTCTTCTTCTCTTTCTCTCTTCTCTCTTCTTTCTCTCTCTCTTCTTCTCTTCTCTCTTTCTTCTTCTCTCTCTTCTCTCTTCTTTCTCTCTTCTCTTCTCTTCTTTCTCTTCTCTCTTCTCTCTTCTTTCTCTCTCTTTCTCTTCTTCTCTCTTCTCTTCTCTTTCTCTTCTCTTTCTTCTCTTCTCTCTCTTCTTCTCTTTCTTTCTTCTCTCTCTTCTCTTCTCTTCTTCTCTCTCTCTTCTTCTCTCTTCTCTTCTTCTCTTCTCTTTCTCTCTTTCTCTTCTCTTCTCTCTCTTCTCTTCTTCTTTCTCTTCTTCTTCTCTTCTCTCTCTTCTCTCTTTCTTCTTCTCTCTTCTCTTCTCTTCTTCTCTTCTCTTCTTTCTCTTCTCTTCTCTTTCTCTTTCTCTTCTCTTCTCTTCTTCTTCTTCTTTCTCTTCTCTCTCTTCTCTTCTCTCTTCTCTTCTCTTTCTCTTTCTCTTCTCTCTTCTTCTTCTCTTCTTCTCTCTCTTCTTCTTCTCTTCTCTTTCTTCTCTCTCTTCTTTCTCTTCTCTCTTTCTTCTCTTCTCTTCTTTCTCTCTTCTTCTCTCTTCTTTCTCTCTTCTCTCTTTCTCTTCTCTTCTTCTTCTCTTCTCTCTTCTTCTCTCTCTTTCTTCTTCTCTCTTCTTCTCTTTCTCTTCTTCTTCTCTCTCTCTCTTCTCTTTCTCTTTCTCTCTTCTTCTCTTCTTTCTTCTCTTCTTCTCTTCTCTCTCTTCTTTCTCTCTTCTTCTCTTCTCTTCTTCTCTTTCTTCTTCTTTCTTTCT